>WTSP01000007.1:10584-65090 GCA_025331215.1 Actenoides lindsayi | reverse complement strand
GGGGGGGGGGGGGGGGGGGGAACTGTCCAAGTGTTGCAATTTTTACTTCAGAACTTTTAAAATATTTTATGCTGTTGGTTGCATCAAAATACACTGCTGATGGTGGAGTAACAAACACAAGTATCAGTGTGCATTCTGAGAGCTTAAATGTGGGGCACGCCTGCTTCTTGAAGACTTAGGAATGCAAGTATCAGAGATACATAAGGATTATCCACAGGATAATGCACACAGCAATTACTTCAGGAATGATGGGAAAGAGGAGACAGTGTCTGCAGTTTTCATGCACATGGGCCACAAAGCCATGAAATCACGTGTGGAAGTGTGCCACAAAAACAAAGAATTTGGGATCCAAACTTTGCAGCTGTGGATCACATCTACTTTCACTTGAAGTCTGCACATGAAGGTATAACTTGTTTAGTCCTATTATTCACTACATGTTGATAATATATTTCTCTGAAACTTTGAAATACGCACAGCTGCAAGTAGTTCAGGTTCTTCCATTAGCAGATAATTAAGCAGAACTGGACTAGATCAGTAAGCAGAAGTACCTGATGATATTGTATGTCTAAGATTTTACTTTGTGCTAGGTTTAGTCTGGTTTCCTGGACCCCTTCCCATCACCCATTTCTAAGCGACAGCTTGGTGTTTGCTGGCCAGGTCGCCCTTCTACCACAAGTCTGGTCAGCATACAAAGAAAGGTTCATCAAGGGACGGGCTTGTGGGCCTGCTCCCCCAGCTGGAGTGACTATATCAGCATTATACCCTGAGCGAACTGAAGCCAGCCCAGCTTGAGGAGTTCAAACAACGAAAGAGCTTTTACATGACAGCAACCATCTTTTTCCAAAGTTCAACCATGTAGATATCCAAATACCCTCTGAGAAGAGAAGAAAAAAACTCTTTAAGGACATTCCTAAATTTCCAGGAACTTAATACCATATTGTGTGCTTCCCTCAAGTACAAAATACGGGTTTTACACGCTCCAGCTCTTCAGGATTGTAAGTAAACTTTCAGCATGAACTGAAATTCTGATTAGTGTGGAGTTTTTTTAAAGAAAAAGACCCAATACTAAACTATGTTAACCGTGCAGATGTTACAAGAAGCGCTGACAAATGAATATCATTACATGAAAAATGGTACTACAAAGGATAATAATGTAAGCGTTTGCACTGTTAGCACTGCTCTTAGCAATGAGATTTTTACCACCAGACCAGAGACAAAGTATTGTTCCAGGCTTCTGAGTATGTCGTTGATGGGGAGAGGAGAGGAAACAATAGTGAAATAAAATCATGGGAAGGACAAAAGAAGCTTCTGGTGTAGCACATGACAAAATCAGTGTTTTGCACCAGGAATTTTCTACCCAATTACTAGACAATGAAAATCTGTTTGACCTCTGGATCATGGAAATGAACTTTTGTCTTATGGACTGAGTCATCCTCCTTGTGCTGTTTTTGTGCCTCTAATTGCATCTTGTAAATGATACTTAGCTGCAGAAGAACGCAGGACTTCTTGCACCTGAAACCTGCAGTCACACAGTGACACAACAGCCAGAAGCTCCTACTGAAGCCAGGGGAAGATGCACAGATGTAAATTAGGGCAGAATCTGGGCCCCTATGGACTGGGTCCTCCTGGATCTGTCCTACTCCCCTGCTGCCTGTCACTGACATGAGTGCACACTCACACGCACGGCTTTCTCTGTACCAAGAAAGCCACAGTGCCATTAAAACACACAGGGAAGGTGCTTAAATAGGCTTTCTTATGCTTCAGATTTTCTTTCTGAAGGACAACATGAATTCATGACAGAGTGGAACCTGACTGGACCCCAGCTCGTGGGCAGAGCTGGGACTCAAATGCAAAGCCAGAAGTGTGCCAACACGAGCCCCTCCTCCACAACTGACCATCACTAATACAATCTGTATGCTCTTGGTACCTCTCTGCACAGGTAAGTCACTGCCACAGAGCAGTGCAGAACGCATTTTAGCAGCTGTGATTTTTCAAACCTGCAAATGATTAGCTTGGTTAAAGAAATCAATGTTCCACGGCGCTGAGCTTCTACGGCTAGTCAAATGAATGAAGCGTTCTGAAGACTTGCCTGAAACTCATCAGATGAAAACATTTTTTAGTATAAATTCACTGAAGCCAGAACATAATATAAATTACTTCTGCTCGTTATTTTCATATGTCATAGTGACAAGCAGCCAAACAGCTAAGCTGCAAAACAGGTCGCCAGAGAACCGTAAGAACTGAGGCCTTCAAAGAAGACAATATTTTCTGTCAACCACAGGCACTTGAAAACATTGACAGGACTTAGAGAAAAAATTAAACAAATATTGGAAAATGTGCGGTCACATGAAACAGCACAAGCCAGGAGCTAGACGTATGTGATGCCTTTTGAATGATTATGATCTTCTGCCTAGCCCACTGTCACCTATCCTTCTCCCTTTTGAGACAGCACTTCTCCCTAGAAAAGGAAAGGAACTTCTTTGAGCCCAGAAGATCTGATTTTTATTCACATTAGGAGAGTACAGAAGTGTCTCAAAGTGAACAGAATTCCTATTTTCAGACTTCAAGTACACTCTACTCTACCAAGGAGAAATGTAAGTGCATTAATAGAAATAAGCATCAGAATTAAACTGCAATTTTACTGCCTTTAAGGAAAGAAACTCTTGCCTGAATAATCAAGAGGTTAGCTACTTGCTTTTTCCACTGTCCCTCATCCCCATAGTATGCACAAGGTACAAGAAAAAAAATCTGTCCACAAAGATTTGATTTTAGATTGTTGTAATATTTACAGTTAGTTCTGCATGAGATGTACAATGCTATAGGAGATAATACATTTATCCTCAGTTTTTAAGCTGTAGAATGTTTCTCTTGCTGGTTGTTACACGTCATGTGTCAAAATGCAGGAAAACAGTTTACTAAAACACCAAGTCCCTGGGATTTTTGTTCCTATTTCCTCCAAGCATTTTTCTCAGGTTTTCTCTTGCCTCCCTCTGAGAAAGACTGCTGTTCTATTTCTTTTCAACTGCTTCTTTCTTTCTCATATTCCCACTGATGTTTCTAGGCCCAAAAGGCTGGAAAAACTGTTTCATTATTTTCCTTGGTTATATAACTCCTTTCCTCAGAAAAATTAAGGGTTAACAGTTTACACAATGCCCTTTTATTTTCAGTCAGTTATGGGAAAAGGACTCTACATTTCTCAAATACATTCTCAGTCTGGCATAAACCTAGAGACTAGAGGGAAAAAGATAATCTAAAGGAAAAATGTAGGCAGAGATCGTACCAAGGCTAGCGAAAACAGATGCTGTGGACAGGGTAAATTAGCAGAGATCATGTCCGATCTGTATAAGGTATTTCACAGATGACTCAAGCAGGTAATTCTCAGCATAAAAGTCTACTTTGGTTACCACTGCCTGGAGATTAATTTGGTCTTCAGTTTTGGGGGATGGTGAGCTGTTTAGGGGACAAGCTCTTGTTAGCATAGCAAATGGCTAGTTTAGAGTAGGACAACAGAACAAGAATAGTTTTATTTTTGGGACCTGGCAAAATCGCTCTTGGCAGTTTATTAAGGGCTATTCAGCAGAAACTCAGGATTTCATCAAAAACATTTAGGAAGGATTTAGGAAAATAGCATTTTCTTCCTAGAATACCATGAACAAAGCACCAGTTTACGATTGCAGCAATTATTTCCATCTAGGTAGCAGGAGTTATTCTTGAGAAAACAACCTTGGACAGACTGGCTTAAGCTTCAGCTCAGGGTCTAAGAACATGTCTCGAGCCAGGTGTTTGCCATCAAACCAAACAATGCTTTCTTCTGAAGCAATGAGAAAACAGCAGGCATAACTGTCAGTACTTGTTCGATTGTTCCTAGGAAGACCGGCCTTCTTAAGGAGAAAAAAAAACAAAGGGCAAGGCAGGGGTAGAAAGCTGAACTGGCTTTCTTGACTTTCAGAATAATAAGTGAACAAGCTGCAAATGTCTTCTTGCCAAACACCTAATATTCAGGTGGTTCAAATGTAGTCACAGCTGAAAATCAACATCAAAAATGGTATCATCATGTTTGGTGCATGGGTGAATCCTCAGAAACAGAGCTCATCCTAGGAATCAGTGGAATTGCGTGAGAGTAAATGAGAGTTTAATCTGCCCTGAAGGGTATTTGTTGGTAGCAAGGCTTGGATCAGGGTTGTATCTCTTCCCCTTTCCTTGGAAAGATAGTGTAACGCTGATGATTCAGTATCATGTGCCATGTTCATGACAGAAAGAGCACGGATCTGCTCCACCCGACACGATCAGCTTACCCCTATCCCCTGTGTAGGAAAGGCTCTACTCTAGTTGCTAGATAAAAGATGAGTGACTAGAAAACTTTATGGAACATCACCAGGGCAAGAGGGATGTCACTAGATGGATGTGAGCAGTCTGGGCTGTCTGCCTCAAGTCTTGTGAAATTAGGGCTCAGTTATCAGTTCACCAAGAAACTTCTAGTTTGAGTTGAACTACAGCTGTCTGCTGCTTAAATTAATTATATCAAGACGAGCCGCTGAGTTTCTTTTGGGAGACAATCTGGGAATACATTGTTGTACTCTGCCATGACATGTGCTGTACCGTCAGGGGCTATTTTCTTAGTTGAGATAAAATTTTTGAACTACAGCAGAGCTGGTAAAGCTCACCACGTGCAGGCACGATTTGACAGACCAAGCAGTGGAAACAGTTTAAAACACTTCCATTGTGCAAAGTATATGTTAGCTTTGGCATCACCCCTGCTACGTGATGCTCAGTTGTTACAGGTTGTATTTGACGTCAGTGAAATATTCCGGTCAGGTCTCAGCCTCTTCACAAAATCAAAAAAAAAAAAAAAGGAAAAAAAAAGAAGACAACCCCCCCCAAAACCCTGCAAAAACAAACACAGAAAACTACTACAGACAACAGTAACATAAGCTTCAGTCTGCATTAAAAAGGGGTTTATTTTAAGCCTCTTGCTGCCACTAAGCCCTTCTATTGAAGTTTAACTGCATTATGTAGGTTTTTTCCTTGTTATTTGTAAGACATTAATGAATCCTGAGTGGAGATTTAGTCATTTACCATGGAGCCTGAAGTAGCCTAGGGAGTGGTATTACAAGTAGCACCCTGAAGCACAACTTGCCTTTTTACACTGGGAGCAGAACTTTTCTCTGTATCATTTTACAACCTTGTTGTTTCCTCTAAGTGAACATTTAGTATACATTCTGTGAGTTTAAAATAATCATATGAGTGAGTTTAATCTCAATCATAGCAGGATAACCAGGCCTAGTCAGCATATTTTATGAGAGGTAGGTGATGCTTTACAAACCTGCTCTCCTTCTATGACAAGATGACCCCCTTAGTGGATGAGGGAGAGGCTGTGGATGTTGTATACCTGGACTTTTGTAAAGCCTTTGACACCATTTCCCACAGCATACTCTTGGAGAAACCTGCTGCTCATGGCTTGGACAGGTGTAGTCTTTGCTGGGTAAAACTCTGGCGGGATGGCCAGGCCTGGAGAGTGGTGATGAATGGAGTCCAGTCGAGTTGGTGGCCAGTCACAAGTGGTGTTCCCCAAGCTCAGTACTGGGGCCTGTTCTCTCTTTATCAATGATCTGGCTGAGAAGATGGAGGCCACCCTCAGTAAGTTTGCAGATGACACCAAGTTGGGTGGGTGCATTGATCTACTGGAGGATCGGGAGTCTCTACGGAGGGATCTGGACAGACCAAGGCCAATGGTATGACGTTCAACAAGGCCAAGTGCCAGGTTGTGCACTTGAGTCGCAACAACCCCCTGCAAAGCTACAGGCCTGGGGAAGAGTGGCCAGAAAGCCCAACAGAAAAGGACCTGGGGGTGCTGGTCAACAGCTGGCTGAAGATGAGCCATCCGTGTTCCCAGGTGGCCAAGAAGGCCAACAGCATCCTGGGCTGTGTCAGAAACGGTGTTGCCAGCAGGACTAAGGAAGTGATCATCACTCTGTACTCTGCATTGGTGAGGCTGCACCTCAAATCCTGGATTCAGTTTGTGACCCCTTACTCCAAAAAGGACATTGAGCTGCTGGAGCATGTCCAAAGAAGGGTGACAAAGCTGGTGAAGGGTCTAGAGCACAAGTCTTATGAGGAGCGGCTGAGGGAACTGAGGTTGTTTAGCCTGGAGAAAAGGAGGTTCAGGGGAGAACTTGTTGCTCCTCAACCACCTGAAAGGAGGTTGTAGCAAGGTGGGGGTCACTTTCTTTTCCTGAGTAGCAAGTGATAGGACAAGAGAAAATGGCATCAAGCTGCACCAGTGGAGGTTTAGGTTGGACATCAGGAAAAATTTCTTCATGGAAAGGGTTGTCAAGGCCTGGACCAAGCTGCCCAGGGCAGCAGTAGAGCCATCATCCCTGGAGGTATTTAAAAGACCTATAAATGTGGTGCCTAGGGATATGGTTAAGTGGTGGACTCAGCAGTGTTAGGTTTACAGTTGGACTCAATGATCTTAAGAGTCTTTTCCAACCTAAATGATTTTATGATGCTATGATACTGTATTTAAATAGATGACCAGCATCATCCTTACACAGTGTGGTCTCTGTATGAACCCATTCCTGTCTCTGAATTAGTTAGCAGTTACAAGTATATCTTTCCTCTGATTTTTAAAAGATATTATTCCATGAGGTCATTTAGGAAAATAACTCTTCATGATCTACCCGAGTTTGCAATCCTTGAACTTAGGCTCCATTAGTTTGCATTCTTAAAAGACCTATTAGAATTGGCAGGAGGTTTCTGCACAGTAATTGCTTCCTTTAAGTTTCTCCAGCTTTTGAATCTGGCTCAGGAAGCTTGATTGTGCAGTGGCGAGAAAGGGTACTCTAGAGGCCATCTGAAAGTAGGAGCAAAGGAAAATGAAGTATAATGTGACATGATTTTTTTACAAGCACGTGGTGCTTTTTAACATATCTATCCAGGTCTTTCCACAAATACTTACCACTATGGAGTAAAGGAGGACTTCACCCCCTTCCCTCTTTCCCTCCCCCCCTCCTTGGATTCTTTATGTCTGATTGACTAATGTATTGCCTTATATATTAACTGGGCTGCAACAGTGCATCTGAACAATAAGAAAGAGAAATAAAGTTGATGGATCTGCCAGGCAGGAAGGAATTGTCTTTTACTCACAATGACACATCCTGTATATGTCCACTCACATAGCTTTGAATGATTGATTTAGATGGACTGCAGTGCATGGACAAAGCCTCTTCCAGTGCAAGATTTTTTCTACTAACTTACAAATTATATTTTATATAGCATTTTATGACATATTATATGGAAAAGAAAATTAGTACCTATGGAGAGGTTGTGAACTAAAGTTCACTATTCATGGAACCCTGTGCTGTAAACCACATGAAGCCAATAGATCACATTGAATCACATTGGCTTTGTTAGAAAGTTAATTGTATTTTACACAAACAGGTATGTAACTGCGTATCTAGAAACAAATGCTTTGGGAGTGTCAGGTAGGCAGAGGAGAAAGCAATCAGGATAACACCTCGGTGTTTGAAAGGAAGAGGAGAGAAGTTGCAAAAAGGAGAATCTCTAACACCAACTCTCCACCCATTGGGTGGTGGGTCTGATGGCAGGAAGCCGTGGGAAGTTTTACAGGTATCCTTCCACCATCCAAGCACCCATGAACCTGCTGGCCGCAGGACCCCACAAAAGCAGTGCCTTAGGGTATCTCTTATTTAGTCATATGAAAACCTGATGTTAACACCTCAGAAAGAGTGTGCGTTGGAGCGTCTATGTGTGGGCATGTTAGCAAGTTAAATAATTTTCTAATTTAGTGGCATGACAAAGCCTGACAGAAAGGAATTAAGTTACAGTTCCTAAGAACAAAGCCAATGTAGTCATCCAGACCTCACACAAGACAGGTGTCCCATGGACTTCCATGGTCCTTAGCAAGGAATATCTCTGATATTTTTCTAGGAAAAAGAATTAAGTGATTGGAAATCCACTCCTTGCAGACCTGCAGTCTGAAAGACCCAAAGGTGCTTCTTGTGTCAGCATGCATTGATCAATCTACAAAGCAGAGCAAGTGACCAAAGACCTATGTTATGCTCCTCTTCTGAACATCTCCATGGTAAAATAACACTGCCTTGGTAGAGATGAGCTGTTTTTTGTAGCAAGACAGAATTTGTAGTATAGCGCATATTTTAACACACGAAGAAAAAGCTTCCATAATTCTTCCTATTTGCCAAATCCACTGATCTATACTAGCTGAGGATCTGGACATGAACACTTTTTTCTTAACAAGTCTTTAAATTTGGCACTGCCGTACTTATGTGAAGCTCTGGTTCTGTCTGTTTGTTATCGTTGCTTTTCTCATCCTGAATCTCAAACCTAATCAACCTAAAAAAGCAAATCCTACTATGACATGGTAAAGATTCAAAACTACTTTAAATTTCAGACCTTAAAGGGATATCTTGTGGAAGGAGGGCTGATGGTTTGTTTGTTGTTTGAAAGAAACAAAGTGTGTTTCTATCTGCAGGGATTGGATTCTATCCATCATTCAGAATCCAAAGCAAGAAAGTGTGTTTTAATCCATACAGTATAATACCTACCAAAAAGATGATAATTTTTTAATGCAATGATATACACAGAATATCTTCTTTAACTCTCAAATATCTGATAAGGCTTACAGTGGTGTAACAACCTGGGAACTCACATGTTGCATTGCCCCAGAATTATGTACTCAGGCTGAGATGAAAAGTAATAGAATTACGAATGAATCATATTATTATTATGGCAAAGGATATAATAACTATGTGTTCTGTGCAAAAAATGATCTACTTACATGCTCAGAAACTCAGAGACAAGTAAAATCATGATCTTGCATTTGCTCCTACCCAGGGTGTGCCAGGTAGCACAAAGAAAGAGGCTATGAAATGACTGAGGATTAAGGTAGTTTTCAAGGGCACTGAACAGAGATTGATTAAGCCAGTGAGAATGTGAGAAGATCAGAAACATAGCAGCTCCTACACGTGCTGGCTAGGGACAAAAGGAAGTAGAAATGTGTATGTGGAGAGTTATATAATTCAGAGTAGTTCACAGAAAGGCAGACTGAACAAGGAACCCTGATTGAGATAGATAGTAAGAACTAATTTTGGCATGACAATGGGAAACAAAATGCAAATTCTCCTATGAATTTATCCCTTGAGTGATGGCTCTTGAAACACTTTTTCCTGCAGTAAATTTTCACAGGTTTTGTCACAGAAAGCAGCTACACCAGTGATTTTGAACCACATCACTCGCACAGAACAAGTCTCTACATAAATGACTACGACTGAATTGGTGCATCAGCGCTCTACAATTAAGTAAGACTTCACTAAATCTGTTATTAGGATTCATCTAGACACCATTAGAATCATAGAATTGTATTGGTTGGAAAAGACCCTTAAGACCCTTGAGTCCAAAAATATCCCGATTTAGGGATAAAAATACATAATGGCTTAGTTATTTTCTCACCAAATCTGTATATTAACCATTTCTTGCAAAAGTACAATATGTGCCAATGAGTGGAAAAAAATACAAAACATGAGGAAACTCCTCCTTGCCTGTCTCATAATGACTGTTCTTCTAGGTATTTACTTTGAAAGTTCCTTCTAGCTTTCATAGCAGCATGGGGGTACCCATCAGATGCATGAGAAGTCTTATTAATTCTGTGTTGTAATGAACTTCCAGGTGATTTCAAGCAACACAGCTCCCACATAGCTTTCAACTGAAAACCGAAAGCACAGATGATACTTTTGTAACCTGCAAGCACAAGTTCCCTCTCATACCAAAGCTTCATCTTTCTTTTCCAATATGCTCTAGAAGCTACATATCCCACTAGTTTCTACTCAAAGTACTAAAAACCATTTAATTTGTAGATGCTTTCTGAGGAGTGACTGGATAGTGCTAGTTTTGCTATCCACATTCAACCAGAAAAATCAACATGGAGATAAATAAAATCAGAGCTCCTCTCCAATTTCCAGTGGCTAATCTTGAGATAGCTGGCCCTTCAAATTTTCAGTATTTTCCTCTAAACCCTGCAAAGGGCACAAATAGATCTAAGTTTGACTAGACTTCAGATAACTTTAATAAAAAGCAACCAATCTGCTAGAAAATGCATCCAGTACCATGAGATATTTGTCAATGAGCTAGCATGGAGCGTTGAATCCAGCACTAATTCTACTCTAAGACATTTCTCAGTGCTTCCTGTGGGGGAAATCCCTCTTCCAGAAACTATAGTGGATAGAGTCAGAAACTGTTTGCACAGAGAGCTACTACTAAGGAGACTACGAGAAAACAGCTGAACTTCTACGCAGAAAACGTCAGAATTTGGATTAGTGTACAGAAACTCAAAGTCAATCCTACGTATCCTAACAGATGTCAATTCTACTTCAACTATAGATACTGGTGTTTCTTGGCTGTTCTCCAAAACCTGACTTGCAAGGAAATTTTAAACACATATAAAGGTGATTTACCGCTGCAATCTCTGAGTGCCAGAAACCTCTATGAAAGTGCAGAGGTCTTGCAGCACAGCATTACAAACTGCCCGTATTTGTTCAGCAGTACAATGTTATCTCACAAGCTAAAAAACAAAAGACATTTTAAGCTTTTGCTCTCACCATATGGCAAATTCTATCTCCAAATGCATCCTGTTCAAGAAACTTCTAGTCTTTCTTTTCTCTTACTTGTTTTGTTATACTTTTTTTTTCCAGAGTCGCTGTTTTTCTTTTTATGTCAACACGCTTTTATTATAGCCAGACATTCAGATTGCTTTAATCACAACTACTGTTCCGACAAAATTGCTTTGGCCAAACGGCTCATGTTCATTAAAAACAGTCTCAACAAAAATTAGTTGGGCTGGGCCCTGAAAAAGCAAAGACTCTTAGATTTGAAGACATATTAACTTCCTGTAGTATGTTAAAAGAGGTTACAGAAATCAGGAGCACCGTAACAGAATCACTTGTGACATGTTATTGCAGCTGTACAGCTCAGCATGCTCCTTGGAGCAGTGTTTGTGGGCACGCAGAGCAAGCTTTGATGAACGCGTGCCATCTGCTGGAACCAAAAAGGCTTCTTACAGAGGAAATCCTAAAAGGTAGCAATAATTTTCACCCAATGTAAAGCATCTTCTTCATTATCTCATGTGCCTTTGTAATCAGGGTTTGTAGCCCTTTTTTCATACTGTCTCTTTAAAACAAAGGAAAAACTGTAATAAACACATTGCCATCACATTCTTGGAAAGGGAGGGAAAAGTTTCCTATTCACATGGACTAGGAATTTATCCTAGTAGCTGTATGAAATAGAATGGACATTCAGATAAACAGGTTGCTCTGCTGATCCATTTATATTGTTCCCTCCTTATCAGTGTATCAGAGATGTCTGCTAGGAAACTACACCCAGAAAACCAACAGTATTAAGATGGGAGCTCATAAATACAAGATAGCTTTCACAAAGAAGTGTATACTTAGGATTCTGAGCCTGAAGATGGATGTTTGGGTTGTTTTCTACCTTATATATTATACAGGTGATTCCCTCAGGGCCCACGCCACGTGTCAAAGGATCTGCCTTTGTCTCCTCCAGCTCCGTTTATGCTCATTTTAGAGACGCAAAAGAGTTGAGAGAATTTCAGCACTGGCAAGAACAAGATTATTTTTGACATTCCGTAAGTCTCTACCCTAGCAAGATATTTTCTTGGACATTTTACTTTTGCTGCTTATTTAGTATTGTTCATGTGACTGTAGTATAACACTTTGGGTAGCCCCAGCTGAAATACTTCAGTTCAGCTCAGTAGTGCCTTCTCAGGGAGATGCTCCACTTCCAGACAGAGCAGCACAGTTACTACATACGTGTTGAACACAAATCTTTACATACAAAGCTTGTGAGGCTCAACAGCAGGATGTATTACTCTGAGCTGCAGCAGTTGTTTTTCTGCATGATACAACCTGCATGAGGACACGTTAGCTTCTGTGAAAACTAGGATGGATTTTCTCACCTTGTCCAAATTCAACCGTGTAAACTCCAATTTTTCAAAAGGTTAATTTTCCAAATTACTCTGTGCTCCTCATCCTAATGGGTTTTAATATGAAGATTGAAGCAAGTCAAACTAGAGGGCTCATTCGACCCAGTTTGAAAGCTCTCACAGTAACCAGCTCTAGATACACAGGACACGGCTGTAAGACAAGCATGTGGCATGGTATTTCCCAAAATATTGTCCTAGCATTCATCAGCTTGGGGGATGTAGATTTCAAATGTTATCCAGGCATAATTTATAAGAATCCTTCAATACAAACACACATTACAAGCAATTTTTCCAATTCTTCCTTGTGAGCCTTGTAATCCAGATTGCTAAGGAGAGACAGAGCCCAAGATGGCACTGGGAACCTCTGTAGAACATGCTGTACAAACAGAAAACTTGCAGAGTTTTACCCTGAATTATGTTCAGCTACATGTCAAATCATAAATTACAGAATGATCTTAACTCCAACCACATTTAGTATGTCTGTTTTCCATGGCGAATTCCAACGCATATTATGTAAACATCATCTCCAGCAGAATGGTGACATATTGCAGGATGCTTTAGTCCAAGAAATAAAAAGTCTAAGCCCAATAATGAACTCCCACGAGGTAAATCCTAAGGCTTTTATTGAGTTTTTACTGGTATTTCTACTTGAATGTTTACCTAAAGTTAGAGCTATGGAAAATCTCATTCACTTTTAGAGGTAATTATTGCCAAGAAATAGAAAAATCCCAGAGCACTAAATGTCTAAGCAATGGATGTCTTCAAGTGAGTTTGAAAAGGGCCAGTAAAACTGCATGAAGTGTGACACCCCTCAGGGTCGACTGGTCCTGGGCCAGTGTCAGAGTGAAAACACAGAACTGGAGGCTCACTGTACAGCTCAGGTCACACCCAAACACAATCTTCTGGTCTTTTAATCTAATGAGCAGTGATCTCCTGGGACACAGCTCTGTGTTAATTCAGCAGCTCTTCAAGTTAAGTATATGTTTATCTGGTTGACTGATGAACCAGTGAACCACGGGGAGATACAACCCTAGAATTTACAAGGATGTTTCTTGTTAAAAACATAATCTTAGAGCAGAATTGCAAGCTGAAAGCAGTTACTGCCTAAGTATCAAGGGAAACACAGATTTCTGACTAATGGCTCTATGTATCCTACTTTATCTTTTTAAGGCTGACTAAACATTAGGCTTCTAAGTACTTAGGGACTTTGAAGCCAATACTACTTTAGAAGACCCTAAAGTTTTTTTTCATTATATGCAGATCATTTAGAAAATTCTGTCTTTTAGGACTATGGGAGGCTTGAGCTTACATAGTGTTTATTTATTGCATTTGTATTTTGTTGCTTGAAAACTTTAATAGCAAAGGACACTTCAAACAATAATCCATTGTCGTCATATTGTCATTTGTAGCTAGAAGTGAGCTGGAGTCCCAACTGGCCATAGCACTTCTGGCTCCTGGCACTCTCACTCCAGCTCTTGCTGTCAATACAGAGTACCACGGGTGTCCTCAGTGTGAGTCAGAAGATGTTTTGATCATTTTTACTTGTACAGCTTATGACTCGTCAACAGAGTTTGTTCTGTCAAAACCAATGAAGTGGGAAGCAGGCACAATGGGCACACTAAAAATATGACGGTCTAGGCACTGCTGTGGTTGTGCCCACATTCTAGGGCAAGACAGTGCTCAGGTTAGGCTGAACTTGTAAACAGATATAGATAAGATCATGTGCTAAGTTACTTACAGCACTTAAAGCATGTTGCTTTCAGAGTAGCAAAGAAGTCAATATTAAAAATCCACTGAGTACATAACAGCTCCGTGTCGCCAAGACAGTATGTGATTGTTTAATTGCTTGTCTTTGGCTAAGTGTTTAGTACACGGATTTAAGTAGGAAAAATGGATGCTTTCTTTTGCTTAACAAACCTAATTGGAGACTCATTCTTTTCAAATGCTCTTTAAAACTCTGCTGCCCTTTCCACGTATCCTCTACTTACAATGAGTCTGTTTAATCCCTGGTACTTCTTTGCCTGATTAATTAACAGTTGACACTAATCAAAGGGCAAAGTTTGTACTACTCAAGTACTTGAAAACCTCCAGGAATGAGAAATCTGTGATCGTGCATTTCTGTTTCTTTCCTCAGGCATCATGGAGTCACAGACTTGGACTTACCACATATTTTTGTTCAGTTCTCTCCCTGCCAAGTTCAAGTGTCACACACTAACCTAGCTACTTTCTGGTTACTTAAAACTACATTTTTTCACATGGTTGTATTTATTGTAACACAATTAAGCAGGCCAATCTTGCCATTCTTGAAACACTTAACTCACTTCCTTCTGCTGTTAATGCTTCTTCAGGCTTTTGGTGCAGCCCAAATTTCACCCCATTGCTCTCTGAGCGTCCAGGGATCATTACCAAAGCAAATGTCTCTCATGACCGTATGCCTTTCAGTCCCTGCAGCCTTCATGTGGCACTGGTCACAGTGTGTTCCAAGATACACCAGTGTCCTTGAGAGCATTTACATAAGCGCTGTGGGCATCCTCAAACATGATGAGCGAGCTCCTTCGGCTGGTAGAAAGCAGAAGGTTCATCAAAATATTTTCCCCAAAGAAAATACCAAAGGACTACCTACTTGAAAAGGTACCCTCAGCATTTTCTCTGACTGATTTTTCTCTCTGTCTCATGCCCACTTCATCTGTCCCCATTCCTCTCCTGTGCAGCAGCAGCCGGCTGTTCCCCGCTCTTTGACGTCCCCTGCCACCTGCCTGCAGAGAAACTCCAGCTGTGCCCTGTTCCAAGCCCCAGCAGGCTGCCCGGCCCTCGGGTAAAAACCACTTTCTAGGAGTGTATGAGAGTGACAGTTGGGAAATTCCAAGCCAGAACCAACACAGAGCTCCTCTTACAATAATTATTACACTTATTGTATTTCTTGACAAGTTCGCTTGACCTTTCAATGGGCAAAAGTAGAGTTTGTTTCAACTGGCTGCAGCAAACTCTCCCTGCTCGCTGAAATAAGGATGGAGTCCACTGGAAACAATACTGTCTTCAGCTTTCCTGGCATGTACCAAGTTTTACTTCTAGCAGTCTTCAGAAGGGTCTTGTCTGGCAATTATGGCACCACCTGCAAAGAGAAAGATCTCTTCTTCCTCTTGCTGCACAGTAGAAATCTGTTGGAGATGAATGAGCATACCTTTTGCTGGGAAAAAAAAGATAAATGTGTTTCTTCTAAAATGACTGTCTTAGATATTTATATAGCTGAAGTGCAAGAAGGACCAGAAGGCCAATAAGGCTAAACCAAACTTCAGTTTCCTAAGGACTGCATGGAGCTTGAATTTTGGCCCAGACTAATATAAATTTGGGGACACTCAGGACTTCTTCTGGGTTTTTTTCAGTTCTGGGCTTCAATTGTCAAGTGACAATTAAATCATTTTATAATACAATTCACTTTGATTTATTCCTATTCTGCCGCCTCCTTCCTTATACTGCTTTAAACTCTCCAACAGCTGGAGCTTAAAATACCTGATAAAAAAAAGCATCTTCAACTGAACAGGAGGAGGTGATTCTTTCTAGTAACTTGAACAGCAGCAGGACTACATTTCAGAGGAAAAAAGACTAATCTGAAATAGTGCAGGTAATGCAAGGTGTCCACTTTTGGAACAACAAGAGCTAGAAAACATGATGTATGGTGAAGGTCGAGTCTTCACACCTTTCCTGACACACTTTCCTCCACAACTGAGTCCCCACAGTGGTTTGAGAGCTGGTGCAGACTCGCAGAAGGCAGCAGAGGCTTGGGCAGAGTGGCACTGAATAGAACCTCACTCTGCCACACTTACGGGTGCTCTGTGAGTCCAAGTTACCTAACAGGCTTTGTCTTCACAAACCAGGCAGGTAATTGAGAATGATAATTAACGACCTCTGTGTTTTTGCCTCTGGCTCTCAGTTGTAGTAATTCGATCACTTTCCTGGCAAAGACTAACACAAAAGAGTTCTAAACCCTTCGCGTTTCCCATGTATTTCAATACTGCCTTACTTGAAAATTTATTAGTAGCACATATAATGACCCATAGGTGTTTTGCAAGTATTTATAACAGGAAGCACAGATGTTCAGTGAGAAAATACAAACATTCTTCACCTATACTGAAAAATAAACATGAGATGTAAACAGCAAGGGTGAACACACATGCTATAGGCAAGTAAGTGGGAAAGTATACAACAGAGCAGAGCTACAAAACAGGGCCTTACCCTGTTATATTCGTGTATGAAATCCCACCTTTGAACAACAATATAGGACCTTTGCTTTTTAACTGTATACTTTTATTAAATAAAATGCTTCTCAGCTTCTCCTTTTACCTCTTCTTTTACCCCTTAATCTCTAGAAACATAGAGTTTGACCATCAACTATCCTAGAATAGCTTAGCACTAATGATGGCAAAGTCAAAGGCCACAGGATGGTTGCCAACAACTCACTCCACTAAGCAAGACCACCAGAGTACCTTGGGCTCCTCCTTACCACTGACATAACCCTGGCAGTTCCCCAGACTCTCCTTTATTTCTCTTTGGGTTGCAGACTGAGAGCCACTAAGGTCTCTCCAGTGCACAGAGCGATATGTTGGGGGCACAGGCCATTCCTGTACCAAATGAGGATAGACCATGCTCACTTCTGACAGGAGAATGCTCAGAGGTTTCCTTAATGGGGCTTAACCTCCTCCTGTTGAAGGTCTGGCCACGCTATGCCCATTCAGGTACACTTGTGAATTCACACGTTCTAAGTTATAAGCCAAATACTACTCAGAGAAATAGAATAAATATTCCCAAATTAGAAATACATTAAAGAAAAAACCTATACTCTCTCCATGACTAATCCTATCTCTGCAGTCAAATATTTGCCTCCTGCTCACCATGTAATACAAAAAGTTCCCTAGCTAATACATTCATTTGGATTCACTGGGACATGTTCTAGTACAACAGGACAACGCTCTGCAACCAAAACCTGGCCTTGAACTTACCTTAGAAAACAAAGCTTTAGCCCTATTCCAAGAATGACTTTCCACTCTGTCATTCTTCTTTGCTTTGGAACACTTTTACATTTCCAGGTTCCAGAAGACAGGCTTGAGAACCAAAGGAATCTCTCAGCCTGAAGGAGATGGTTCAGACTAAGCAGCTGCAGCAAACATCACCCCAGCTTCCTTCTACTTAAACCCCTGAATAATTTGTGCGCTCATAATTTGTTAGCTCATGCATCCCAAAGCCAGACAGAATGGAAGTATGAATTTCCCTGCCCTTGCCTATTTTGGCCTTATCTGTAGCAAGCAGAACTCAGAGCCTGAGTTCTGCTCAAGTTACATTGCCTCCTGCAAGCCTCTGCATACAGTATGAACTCCAACTGACTCATGCCAGAGACTGTCACATGGGTTCCTACATTGTCTATATGAAGAAGAAAAAACATTATTCTGATTGCTCTTTCACCTCTTACACATCACTTGAGTTAAAAATAGCTTGGCTTGTTACGGTGCTTGCAGGAAGTGCGTTACAGATTGTCTGGGATGATGAAATGCACACCAGCACTAGCAGCCAGTCTACTTTTAAACTCATTAAAAGGGAAGTTGGTTTTCTTTGTTAACACAGTATTTTTCAAGCACAGACAGATTTTTTTCAAACGTACTAAGCTCAGGTTTGTTTTTACATTTAAATGGGCATGTAGCCTGAAAAAAGAGAAGGTGGGAAGAATTCAACAGAGTATTACTACAATTTTTAAGGGTAAAACAACACAGTTGATATCCATCACTCACCCATTAGACACATGAAGTATTGCAAACACTTGCCCTTTGAGCTGCTAAGACACTCATACCTAACTTGCCTGTTACTGAAACATCTCCAAGAGGGCACAGTCTGCTCAGCCCATCTTCTGCTAGATAATGATGTGCCATTATTATTCCTGGAAACTTTATACCCTTCACTCTGGTTACATCTGGCAGGACAAAAATTGATGAAGGACAAGCCTGCATCTTAAAGACATAGACTAATTACTCTTTAACAATGTTCTTTGAGTACTCCACAACCGTTGATAGAGGAGGTTTGTTGCATCTTTTGCAGGACCAGTCCTATGGGCTGATATCAAATATTGATTGAAGATTAAGGTACAGCAGGAAATAGGCTTCCTAAAATTAAAGGGGATGTTGACTACAAAATTTTCCTTCTATTATTTTCTCAGACCTAAGGGCAAAGGAAATATTTTACAGTTCACTTTTGTACTCTGGGATTACTAAAGCCAGCTCAGGCTTCTTTTCTAGGGGTACAGTTGAAGCCTAAGCTGGATTTTCTGTCTTTGACGAAATGCTCTTTCTCTGATTTCCCCCCCCACCCCCCCTCTCTGCTCCTGTTGGCAATTTTGGCTTTCACACAATTAAAGCACTTAAGCAGTGCAGGATGTGTGTGCATACATCCACAATGCTACCTTCGCTCTCTGCTTGCAGTAAAGGATGCAGTAAAAGTGAAATCACATTTAATTTAGCACACAATCTGTACAGCAAAGATTTTGCTGTACTCCAGTGTCCCCTATATTTAAGGCACCAACGTTCTGGAAAGAAATCCTGACAGACCCAGCAGGATTATTCATAACCTTGACAACTTGCATTGCTATTTATATTAGTGCTAGGTAGGTGCAAACCCTTCCTGGGTTCACAGTTCTCTGTACGTGTACCCTGGCGATACCATTTTGCTTCCATTGTGCATTCCCTGAAGCTTTACTATAGATTGCAGCAACCAACCTCTGTAGACTCTAAAAGCATCTGCATCACACTAGATCTGGTGCGTTAGCGTTTTTTCAAATGTATGCAAAATTTCCTTATAAGTACTTTGTACTGCCACATATCAGTCAACTAGAGAGAGAAGAGAAAATTATGGCTAAGCATCCTTGATGCCAACAGTTCCTGCCCTAATTTTACACTAATTGCCATTAAAATCTTTGCAAAAGTTTGGACAATAAGTAGAGCCCAGAATCTGATGTTGATACCTGCTTTATCAAGATCTGGTAAATGCCAGATGAAACAGAACTGCATTTGATAGACACCTTGTAATAGTGCAGAAGTTTTAATGGTAATTCTTACACTTGACTGTTGCTGGGTCTTGCATCTCTGGCCTTCCTAACAAATAAAATTTTCTAATGCTGTTTCCCGCTCTCTCCTGTGTCCTCGACCACCTTCCTCATGATACCAAGAGTCAACACTGGGTTTGCTGACAGCCACTGCAGCAATCAGCAAGACCCAGCTTGCAAAACAGCAGGTATTGCTGTTTTGAACAAAGTTCTCCTGGACACGACCACATAGTGCTTATCTAGTGAAGGCTACCTGGACTTCTTCCCTGATAGGCATTTGTACAACACAGGTTCCATTAGACATCACAAGAGTTTAGCTAAATTCCAGTATTCCACGGTATCAGGCTGTGACCTGAATGTAATTTTAAGTACACTTGCCTCAGAGAATCTCCTTAGTGTTAAGTACACTTGAAACTGTCTTTGGTCATTTTCTAAATCCTTTTTTTCCTCTCTGTTATGGGTGATACGGCTGCAGGTAATCTTGTAATGGGCAAGAAAGCTCTTCATTGAAAGCACAAAGGATTCTTTGATGGTAACAGAGATGGAGGATTTCTTATACAAAAGGAAGCATCTGTCCTAGCTAGAAAAGGAAAGCTAACTATAGAGAACCCGCTTTTGTTTAATTTGTAAATGGCCATTGTGTCTGATTCAGTTACTTGTGGTAGACTGGTACAATTACTTGTGGTACACCAATACAGTAAGAGACTACCAGTGAACTGGTAGTCTCTACTGTTGATCAACTGTCTCTAACTGTTGATAGACTGAGTTTATCAACAGTAAAAATAAGAAAAACACCAACTGTTAAATATCAGAAGCTGATGTATGTGTAGAAAGATTTTAAGGCCATCACACACTTGTCTTCAACAGTAACCCAACATATGTCATTGTCTTCCAAAGGCCAGCTCCTACGTGCCCTGTGGCCTGAGCGCTTGTTCCCTAGGCATTTTCCCTACATAACTAATAAATCTTCCTACAAGTTGTTTACGCTGCGTTTTAATTCATTTGAAGAGGGAAGGCACTGGAAATCAAAGTTCTTCATCTAGGTACAAGATAGGTCTATAACCAAAAAGCCACTGCAACTGAACAAAGTGCTTCAAATATCTTCTGGACTAAAAGCCTATTCTTTAGGCTGCACACAGCCAATAGAAACTAGCCCACGATCACCCATTCTTCTACATATCAGCTATCCCACGAACGCTTTCCATTAGCTGTCTTTGCTGGTACTACATTTAGGTCACTGTACCAAAGACTGAAAATTATTCTACAGCATCACATTGATTGCCTTGTGACATCACCTCACCCTCTCGGTATAAACCAGCCCTCTGCCATCCATTTCAGTAGCCCTGGTAACATCTACTTAGGTTTTTTTTCTCTTCTTGTTTCCAGTTCTATATTTAACAGAAAGAAGTGTTATTGTTATTAAGACTATATAAGATGGCCACTGCCTAATTAAAAGAGGAAGTCCCTCACTTCATTTATGTGTATGTCAGAGATCACATCTCAACTCCCTTTGCTCTTACCTTGGAATATAAAGGGTTGATCCTCCACACTTCACAATGAGAAGCTTTTTTGCTTATAAGAGAGTCTAAGAACAAAATTATTCACAGGTTTTCTACGAAGTCACTGGACTGGCATGTTACAATCTAGACCCACTTCTGCTAAAAATAACAGCTCTTCAGACTAATATTCTGTATGGTAGTGCCCCAGACTGTTAATAAGCATCACCTAAAACAAAGCTTACCCTCATGCTGAATCCTGAACTGTGTTTTTCCTGTTTATTAAAAGCTTTTCCAAGTTAACCAAGGTCAGCACATATATCTTTTTTTGTCTCTCGCTTGCCTGACCCTTCAACCTCCTTATGCTTCATTTCTTTTCTGAGCTGCCACCTCTCACACACTGACATACACACGCAGTTTATACAATTTTTTTTAATGCCTCAGTCTAGTAATAAATTGTCTTGGGTTTTTACTTTATCTGTTGCTTGGGTTTTTTTCTTGTCACTTCTACGGAGGAAGAGATTATTTCCTTCTCTTGGTTGCATAAATGGTATATGGAAAGACTTGGCTCTATGATTGATCAAAATTAGGAGCAGGTAAACTCTGCAATAATCTCTTTGCCCAAATGCAAAATGATTTATTAGATGGGACTTTAGCATGTCTCTCAATTGAGTGTCTATTTACTCCTAATTGAGGGCTTAGTCAAAATTCAGGGCTTGAGAAAAATCCAGTGAGAGAAATTTCAGAACATATTCCCAGAACAAAATATTTCAGTTGGGCTATGCTAAAATGAAGGTCTCCAGTTACCTCAGGTCCATATATTTTTATCTGTTTAAGGGACATTAACATGACTCACTCTTCCCATCAGAAGACATAATATGACCTTTAGCTCAGCCTATTAAAAAGAATGGGAAAACATCTGGGTACCCAAATTACAACTGCTATGGCAAGACAAGGGTATACCACTTTGTGACAGCTTGAGAATTCAGCCAAGGCAGTTCTGATCCGACTTCAGTTCAAAGTGACTAGATTTCCAGAGGGGGAAAAGAAAGCATGCCTCAAGATCTCTGTCTACAAATTCTTTCCTCACACAGGTTCTCCAGGCTGTAAAATCAGATTCACAAAATTACCCCCATTTTTTTCAACACTCTTCATCCACGGGCCATATCTCTATGACAAATGAAATCAAACATCCTAGAAGTTTGGAAACCCTATGTTTTTGTTCAGATATGACTTAAATCATTACTGAAGCAATGTTACGCTTTTCTCTTTGAAACATAACCACATCAGTTGTCCAACACAATTAAAGCAATATATATATATGCCCTTCATGAGCTCTTTGCATAAAATATAAGCAAGAAAATTCCCGGGAGGTCTACCAAATGCAAACAAGCGAAAACAAAACAAATATGTCATCACTACTTGCCAGAAGACATGCTTGTAACACAACTCCTCAGTGTGCATCATCAGTAAGAAGTTAAATTAGCAGTAGATTCACAATTTCTACTCTTCAGATTCCTGACTAGAGGTCATATGAATTATGATGAAGGTCAAAGTGTAGTGTATCTTCATACCGAAGCAAAAAAAATTTACAGCTGCTGATTTTGCTCGTTCTTGCTAAATATATACATATATATTATACATACTATGTGCAATCATATCTATATGGTTTTAGCAGCCTTAAAGAGTTACTGTCACTATTGGTCAGGATTAATATTAGCATTGCTAAACCCCAAAATAGTTACGTTAAAAAAGATAATGTTAGAAGTTGTTAAACCAGATTAAATCAGGAGAACAGGAAAAAAAAAAGAATGTTACCATTTTTAAAGTATACTAATAAGCACATCGATCATCTGTAACAAACCAAGACAAACAAAACAACTGAAATTGTATGTAATACAATAAACAACATCACATGTCCACATCTTCCAACTTTTTTCTTTTGGGGGGGGGGCAAATTTTTCCTTGTATAGGAATTTTAAAGCAGTATATGCTAGAAAAGACTAATACAGAAATGCTTTGGGCTCTACAGGTTCTCAGAGAGCTTTTGAAACTCTGCACATGCAAAGTGAAGTGTCATAGGAATTTCTTTCACAGAAGCGTGAGATGGAAAGCAGCACATAACAGTACAAATCCAAGTTGTATTTGACTGTGGACAGTTGGAAACTCATTTGCAAGAAAATCAGACAATGCAAACCTGCAATCTTAGGTTCAAACTTCCTCACCTCTCCTACAGTTTGTACTTGACCCTGACTTTTTGCAGGTAGTTCCCTTCACACATCTCTCTTACAGAGCTGAAGCAACATAAAGAATCCATATGCAACTGAAGGACAGGGCACTGAAAACATGCCACTGAGTTACACAGTGGTAACCTGGGTCCGTCAAGTTTATCTCTATGCAGCAGCGGTGGAGGAGATAGCAACTGGGTTGCAACAAATCCAAAACTTTGGTTTCTCCCGTCCCTCCACTACTTGCCAGAAAGACCAACAGAAGAACAATGACAAGAGAAGTGACTCATCATATTTCATGGTCACTATGCTTTCTTGTATAAAATGCTGCATACGTTCTATGTTATTTAATACATTTAACCCATAGACTAGTTATGAGCTTAAAAACAAAACAACAATGAAAATTTAAAACAGCAATTAAACATTAAATATATACTAGCAAATTTACTATGCTTTATCTGCTCTAAGTCCAGCAACTTGAAATGCACATGGAAAATTGTGTTGAATGTAAACAACCAGAGTTTAAAAAAAACCCCAGAGCTCAGTGTTTCTACTCCCTGCTTTTGTACGTCTCTTTGCATCCAGGAGCCCAACCTACAGGCTGTTAGTTTGGCTCTGCTAAATATGAAATGCTTCTCCTCTTCAGTGTGGAATTTGGACAGGCTGTCACCTCTCCCTGTGTGTCTGGTTTGCCAGTCACCCGTGGTTTCAGTGTGTGCTCCAACAGGCTCCAGCACAGTGGCATGAAGAAAATGTGTATCACAGATATGTGAAGGAAACAAAACTAATAACCACACACTTCTTGTCTATTGCCATATTCAACAGGCAAATATTCAGCCTGGTCACATCACTCCTGTGTGAGGTGCTATTGGGGCAGGAGAACTTATTCCTAAAATCCTTTGCTTGAAGAGGATGTAGAGCACTGCAGTGGGAAGAAAGATCTTAGAGAAGCACTGCAACTGGACTGCCCGGATGAGACGCAAAGTCTTTTCCTCGTCTGCAGACAGCTGTCTTCCCTTTTTTCTCTTCTGGCGCAGGCTGTGGGACACCACTGTGCTACATGAGACAGCAGCAAGCAGCAGCAGCAGCAGCAGCTCACCTACTCCTCCTCTCCCCTTTCCATTCACATAGAAGCAGGCACAACGGGGTTTTCAAAAAGGAACCTTCTTACTAGGGCGTGATCCTGAAACCATTACTAATTCCCAGTGACGCTCATTCACTCGAGTAGTTTTAGTGTACGAAGTGGTATTTGAAGCAGGAAAAGTGACACGTCTGGCTAGCAAGGGCTGCAGCATTCACACAGGTCTGAAGGAAGGTGGGAGGCTGGTTTGGTCCTACACTGTCTGCAAGCTTTAGAAGGACTGTCTCACAGTGCACTTGTATTTGATTTGCCCTGCTCTTTGCTAGAGATTTTCAACCTTAATCTCCCTACAGGTTGAATTAACATTTTTATTTTACTGCGACCAGTTCAGCTGAATTTGCTAAACCTATGCCAAGCAACCTGTGACCAAAGACAAGTGTGAAAAGTGGGATAAAGACTCAAAATGAGAGATTAACAAAGAAGTAAAAGAAAGCAAACAACATGAACAACTTCACTGAATGCCGCCTTTGTTCTCTGTTCATGCATGTAAATGTCCCCCCTCCACTTTTGCTGCTGCAAAAAGAGTGTACTCAAGGAAAACAGAAAGAGGGAAACTTTAATGGGAGCTATTAAATTCTAGAGATAAGGACAGGGCCTCTTGAAGAAGAACACTTTCTCTTACTTGACTCTAATATACAAGGAAAAAAACCTTCCCAAAAGCAAACTTTGCCACGGGTACACTCAAACCTCAAATCTTGGAGGAGCACAAAGCTGGTACTATTGTGCAATTAAAAGTACCGGAGTGAATAAAATGTTATTTTTATGATGGAATAGCTTTGGTTTAGATTCTGCTTTACTCAAGGTTCAGGAGGGGCACCTGTGAGTGGCAGTCAGGATAAAAGCTAGCAGACAGCAAACAACACGTCCTCGCTGCAGTCACTCTCTCTGCTCCCTTGCTGGTTTTGGCAGATTTCTCTCTTGATTAGTAACCAATGGAGAAAGAGGTACAAACTTGATTCACACTTCAAAACAAACAAGAGGAAAACCAAACACGGGATGAGAAAACAACTACCATTTCAACAGAATTTGCTGGGGCCTGTGAAACCTCTGAGTTGATACAAACTATTTTGAGTTTATCCCGGTTCAGACCTGGTGAACTCTAAGACTGTCATGCTTTGCTCTTAGGGATTTCCATGGGCTTGTTCAGAGGGTGAAGAAAGGACAAGATGCATGGTTTTTACAAGGATGCTTTTGTTCTGTGATCTACTTGATACGCTTCTGCTCATGCTCGTAACACAGTTTCCCCTCTTATTTCAAATAAGCAAGACGGTACTTTGGAAGATTTTTCTTATGTTCAACCACTACAGACAGAACCCTGCAGATGGAGGCTCAAGTGCTGAACTGCTTGGGCTGTGTGATATGTGCAGCTTCCTAGTGCTGGGTCACGTACTCAGGAGGTGCTGTCATGATCTCATGGGCTTCTCTGAGACTTAGTCCTATGCCCTGCATCAAAACTACTTCTACAAAAAACATACGGGTGATGGTGATAGGTGACTCCCTTCTGAAGGGAACAGGAGGCCTGATACGCAGACCAGACCCACTTCTTAGGGAAGTCTGCTGCCTCCCTGGGGCCTGGGTTACAGATGTGGTGAGGAAACTTCCTACCCTCATATGGCCCTCAGATTATTATCCACTATTGACTTTTCAAGCAGGCAGCGATAGACTCGCAGTGAGAAATCCAAAGGCAATCAAGAGAGGCTTCAGGGCCTTGGAACGACTGGTCAAGGGATCAGGAACACAAGTAGTGTTCTCCTCTATCCCTCCAGATGCAGGGAGGGAAGAAATAATGAGGAAAGAAGCAGGAAGACCCATCAAATCAACACCTGGCTCCAAGCCTGGTGCCATGAGCAGGACTTCAGGTTTTTTGATCCTGGGTCGGTTTACAGGACAGGCCTGCTGGTGATAAACAGAATCCACCTGTATCAAGGGAAAAGGATTTCTATGCAGGAGTTGGCTCACTGAAAGAGCTTTAAACTCTGCTTGAGGGGGGAAAAGGGATAAAACCAGGCTCGCTGGAGATAAGCCAGGGGGTGTCACATGTTGTCTAGCAAGGTCCTTAAGTCTGTCATCCCAGTGTAGGTAGGGGACCGAGTGCCATGTGACAGCAAAGACAGGAGGGATATGGATGGGAAGGGCCTGGGAATGGTGAGGTAGGAATTAGGCCTTCTGCCCCCAAAAAGGTGGTGGGATCAACAACTCAGCTGAAGTGCATCTACACCAATGCACACAGCACGGGCAACAAACTGGAGGACCTGGAAGCCATCGTGCAGCAGGAGAACGGTGACATAGCTGCGATTGTGAAATGATAGAGTTTACAGATCTTGGGGAAGGAAGGAGGGGGTCAGTCAAACTGCGACCTTGGACTTCTAGAGAGCAGGCTTTACCTGTCTAGGGTTCTCGTTGACTGCTTGGTACTTGGGGCAGTTGGTATCACTTTAAGTATTACAGGAGTATAATAGATTCAAACTATGCCATGATGGGCTAGTATTATGGTCCTGCCCTCTAAAGTGCATCATTCTGCTGCCTAATCCAGTCAGTGGCTGATTTATCTTCTGAGTCATCTGCACGGCAATTGTAATATTTTAATGAAAAATCTAAAGCTAAAGTTATACAGGGTGAATTCTTTGGAAGCAGTAGGGTCTCCTTAGGAAGCAGAAAGGGACTTGAATGAAGACCCACTCCCATTCTTCCACATCCACCAACTGAGATGCCCAGGTGCATAAGGAAGCCCATCATGCATCCTCCTACACGAGCGAGCAGAGCATGTTTCCCTTGTTTTCCAGAACTGCACAATCACCCAGAGCCGCAGGACTCTTACGATGAGTGACTTGCTAAAGATTAGACAAGTTGAGGCAGAACCCCAATCTCCTCTCTTCTTCTAAGACTTAATGCTTTTGAACCTGAACTAAACCATACTGAAGCTAACAGGGGAAACCTATTTCTTTTCATAATTTTCAGAGAAAGTACTCAAAACTCAGAGCTGCCCTCACAGGAGGATGTGGCCTTCTTGCTCTCTGGAAATCTTGAGCTGCATACCAGGAAAGAGAAAGAGTAGGAAGAAGGAGCTATCTCATTCTTGCTTTTGTAGATATAAATCTCATTCATTCATTGCTGGGTTTATGCACAATCTCTCCTCAGCTGCTCAAGCAGAACAATGCAGCTGGCAATAGATTTTGGTTTATATCTTGCTTGGAAAAAACCAAGAGATGCAAGCACATCTGGAGAGCATCCTTCTGGACATAAAAGACAAGCAGTGATGGTGGGAAGCCTGCTCAGAGGTTTGGCTGTGCCCCACAGTACATTTTGTGACACTCAGCAATTGGGTTCTTTCTCAGTCAGCTACATAGGATGGCGACTGTAATACCATGGCATTTATAATTAAAAAACACCACTTAAAGCTGAGGGTATGCAGAACAGAGAAGCCTCCATCTCTTTTCTTGCACTCATATGTAATACATATATTAGGCAGTATGTATACTGTGTAAAAATTGCACTGAATGTACATCTACGCCTTAGCACTCCCTTACACACAACAAAGAGTAACAATGTGGAAAAAAAATCCAATTTCTTCATCCCCAGCAAATGTTATTGTCTTCATTACACACAGATCTGTCCAAAAAGGCAGAATAACTGAATTGCTAAGGGCCTATATTCTGTTTCTGTCTAGTATGGAAGTTGTTCCCTACAATCTCACAGATGCTAATCCTTTCTTTCCTTCCCAGCGACACCTCTTCCAAAGACTTATACTACACTCCCCAGCTCAAATTTTCTCTAGCTCAGTTATGAAGCTTTCAAGTAATTAAAAAAAAATTAAATAAAATCATTCTGTGTTGATATAGTATACAGGGGAGCTTCAAACCCATTTTTTCAGCAATTAGGGTCTGCAATGCCATCAAAGAATACTCCTACCTCCAAACTTTTGTCACTGGAGCATGGAAATAATTGGCTATCTAAGTTCCTTTTGGGGATACTGAGCGTAGATGTGCAATGTCTCGGGGAAAAAATGGTTCTACACAATACTGTCAAACAAATACTTAATTACTTCCTCAAGCAGAACGCCCTCTGACTTTTGGGGAGTGTATAGCTTAGTTCCAAATGAAAGAACAGATTTATTTTTAAAGCATGCAATATTAGTGTGAGCTCAAATAAACTCAGAAGAACAATCAGTCCCCTTGGTGCAGGGAGTGCTCTTGCGAACAGAACAAGAGGAGGTGCCCGCGTGTTTTACTGCCAGGCCACCTACCCTGGAATGATTCTATTATGTGAAGTTTGCAGGTTATTCAAAACATCGGTCTTTAGAAATGTTTTTTATTGCAGTTCTTTCCCAGTATGTTATTTCTTTCTAGACTTCCCAGCCTGGATTTGAAAAACAAACAGGATGTCTGCATTTGTTTATTTCTTTTTCACTGGGAAAAATACAAAGCTCGTGAGAATCTGAAAAAAAACTTAATAATAATATATAGTGGTCAATTTGAAAGAGACATAAAAAACCCCCAAACACACAGTCTGAGAGAAAGCAAAGTTTCATGCACTAGAAAGACATATTTTTAGGGCAGAACTGCGATGGCTATAGGAAAACCCAGAGGAGTTAACATTCCTGATCATTTTAAGGTTAGTGGAAGCTTTGCCCATAGGCCTAGCCTTTTTTAATCTAGCCAAGAAAAGAGAAAAACCAAACCCAAACCCCACAACTGATGAACCCTGCGAAAAAGTGTCAACCAGCCAGAAAGAAGTTGTGCAACAGACTTGACAGAAAGACTGATCTTGGACTAGAAACACACGCAGGAGGTTTATGATACCTGACAACTATTTCAAAGGCCTAACTGAAGACAGTTCATTGTGGACATCACCAAATGCTCTGTAGGAGACAAAGATATACACTCCAGTTCTTTTATCAGTATTTTATTTCTCCTGTGAATTTGAATCGGGATATGAATGATAATAGCAACTATTAGAAAAATTTGGCACTTCGAAGGGAAAACTTAGAGTGGAGTAAGCCATCTCAGCTTTGCTGACACCAGGGGAGATAAGCTAGTTAATGGTGAAGGAGCTCACTGGCACTTTTTAGAGTTACAACTCATTTAGACTTGTCCTTGACTCTGTCATGGGTTCACTGCTGCGTTGGTGACCTGCTGAACTTCTCTGTACCTCTGCTCACAATCCCGAATGGTCAATGCAACGCTGCCCACAACAGTGTCGCTGAGATTCAGAAACGCGTTTGAAGGCTGCTACAGAAATACAACAGTTTTGTTGCTGTTTTATTTCAGCTTCAATAAAGAAATCTGATTGAAGTGCCCCAGGGAAAGCAGCGCCCTGGCAAAGGAGGCCAGCAGCGCACACATGGGGGGACAACGAGGAGACCCATCAAGGCGGTGACTCAAGCTGCCTGATGTGGCACTGAAGACTGCAAGACTCATGGCAGAGCCTCAAGGCTTCTGCCACTTTATGCTCATAGTCTCCTGAGCCTGGAAATCACACAAATAACGGCCTCGGAACAGAAACCTAGGAGAAAGCCTCACCGCAGAGCAGCACAGTCTTTATCCTGGGCTGGTGGTAGTAGACAAGGTACCTGTTTCAGTCATCCTTACACAGCCCAGAGCTCTCTGCAGACTGTTTTCCAATGAAAGCAAACACCGGCCATTGCCACATTCCAGGTCCTTACATAGCATCCCTTAATGACTCTAGCTGTATAAACTGAAGGCCAGGTTTTTTACCCTCCCCTTCCTCCTAGCAATCTTCCAGAGAGCAAATCAGTAGCACAGCTTACTCATTTCAAGCGCAGATATGATCTCTGCAAACTGGTATCTAAATCCTCTCATGCTACCCACCTTGAGAAGGAAAACAGATTTTGAGGATCTGTATGGAATATGCTATGGCATCATTATAGGCCGTTGAGAATTTCTGATGTTTCTTAAAAACTACTTTTCCCTGGTTTATGACCTGTCTCATTCTACTCTGGATTTGATGCTGACATCATTTCTAGCTAGCATTTATTTTACAAAGTTAATCTTAGGACTCACATTCCTTGTATCTCAGAGACCTTATATCTAATCAACACGGGAAGGTCATGCAAGGAAAGCTCGTGTGCAAGACTCAATAAATCCTTTGCCTAAAGGTCTGTGTAGATACAAGGTACTCTAGGTGCTCTCTTTCAAAGCAGAGTCCTAGGCACAATACAGAGAAGACAGCACCAACCTTATGTACTTCTGAGTAACTTTTATTTCATAATGACCCATCCCGTGTTTCCTGTTTCAGAATACTAGATCCTATTCACCCCAGTGAAAATCAGAAACCATTTGCAGGAGCTCTATTACAATAATACTTAGGCCTTTCCCATAGAACAGACATCTAAATCTCACTCGCACAGTAACATTTTAAAATATTGTCCTTAGAAAAAGTATATAAATGACCTAACCCTCAGGTTTGCTACATTAGTCTTAGAGAAGTCTGATTTTGCAGAGTCTAATTGTCCTGATGCTGGCATCAGATGATTTGTATCAGAGTTAATGAGCACTGCAGTGGGCACGTGGATGGGCCGTCAGTTCATGGGATTCCCTCTCGGCATTGTAGCAGTGCACGTGCAATGAAAATTAAGGCAAAATCCCGGAGCACTTAGGCCAGAGTCACCACAGGCTTTATTCCTCCTTTGTAATATTGTTATACCACTCATCTTACGATGAATGTTACAACAGCATAAATCTAAACTGACCAACAGTGCAGCATCTTGCTGTCTGATCAATTAGTTTACTTAGCTGCCAATGGATAATCATCTAAACATTTTTTCTCTCAGGCTTCACCGTTGACTTAATAAACCAGTGTGCTTTTATTGTCAGATTCTAGGACAAATTTAATCAAAAAGCAGGGTGCTTTAATCCAGACAATGTACTAAACTCTTATTTTGTTCTAATTGCACTTCCCAAACTGTGTCTTTACAGAGGAAAAACAAAGGGAAAGCTAAGATAGCCTAGCAAACGAATTCCCATTTGTGGCTAAGCAGAATAAAGAAAATGGAACATATTATTAGAATAAAACATATTATAAGGAAAGCAGAATATGACACCCAAATTTGCAACAAGCTTATACTGAGCTAGATGCTGTCACACTTATTCACAGTGAGGATCATCAGGTTTCAACTCAAGACTCTTTGCAAAATGCTGTATAATGTAGAAGAAGAAGAATTTTCTAGAGAGAAGGCAAATATGGAAGAATAAGATAGATGTCAGCGGCCTTCCTGTCCTAATGACAACACTCCCTTATTTGAGCATGCAGAACACTTCATGATCCACTGAACCGTGCTAATGATTCCATCTTGCAAAGTTCTTCACATTTTTGTACATCCAAAGGCCAGTCTGTGATTTTGTGAGTGTATACCAAGGTGCAGAGTAGAGACTATCCTACATTTGTGCCAGACATACAAACACCATAATACAGCAAAATGATGCTAGCACCCAAAGGCATCTTCCTGGCATTCTTCAGTAAGAAGCAAAATAATTTCCATTTATGATCTGGAAGTTAAAATAGGCTCTCTGAACATATGTAAAAAGGTAGAGTTTCCATGAAACCAGGGTTCTTTTTGCCAGGTGCATGAATCTGCCCTCCTGGTGAAATGGAAACAGGTTATGCTGAATGTAGCAAACCATCATTAAAATACCACATTATAAAACCAAATGACTCATAACCTTATTATGGTTGGAGCAAAAGGGGAGTTTTGTTCTGTGGTTGTACAGTGGGAACTGAGTACTGGACTGTATCTCTTGTAAGCTTTAATACAACAAATGTAACTCTTCCCATAAAAAGTTAGGTATTTAAATTAAGATATAACACCAAGTGGGGATCAGAAAAGCATTCCATTATGAAATAGGCTGCCTATGGGACAGAAACTGTATTCTGTCTGTGGCTGTAGTAGATAGAAGGAAAAGAACTTAATGTTTACCAAGGAGTCTAAGGTTAAACGTTAGAAAAAGTCTTCTACTCTGAAGAAACAGCCTGCAGAGGCCAGGGATGTCCTGCACTGACCCCCTAGCTCAAAAAGAAAACATGTCAGAGATGTGACCAGAGTGATTGAGCCTGTCTCACATGAAGGATGGAAAACCTCCTTAGGTGCCTTGCAACCACAATGGTTGGGTTACTCTGTTGTTTTGGTTTCCACTAAGGTGCAATGAGCATTAATACAAACCAATAGCAAAGGGCTTTGGTTGCTTGATTGCATTTAATCTCTTACTAATTATCACTCTGCCTCAGACAGTGAATGTGTTTTACAGTCTGTGCTGGGCAGAAGATTCACACTGCTCTCTGTGAAACAGGCTTGATGTGACAAATCCTTCAGAGTGGTGTTGGGGCTTTGGGGGATGTAAAGCAGCCTGCCACTTTCCAAGTATCAAGGCATTTTTAGGCACCAAAGACTTCAGTGGTGTTCATTAGTGGGAAGATTCCCACTGACATGTCTCTATATATGCTTGTTTAATAACATGATGCTGTTTAACCATTACAAATAAAGCAGATTTTCTGTTTCCTTCAAAAACCCAGGGTACCACCACACCCCATCTAGGGCAGTGGTATTAAAACTCATAATTTACACATCTCAAAACAAGATAGGTGTTTATTCCTTCTTGCATTGTGATTGCATGTTGTTTTAAGCACCGGTGTGTCTATTTGTAGTCATACCTATTCAGGGATAGAAGCATGACAGTTTATTTTTAGTGAACTTTTTTTCCAAAGAGTTTTATTTTAAAGCCTGACTAATCTTTGCTTCACCACAGACTAGGCTGATCTCTTAATAAACCTTAACTGAGATTGGTGGTGAGCTGCAAGAAGAAACCAAATGCTTTTTCAATTAATCCTCTTTTATATCTACCCTTAGAAGAGGGTAAGTAAGGCACAGAAAAGAGCCAGAAGACATGTAATGCTTCCCTGAGAAGCCAAATGTGTTGTCTTCCGTTTCTTACCATGGTCTTTTTAGCTGCTCTACAACACATGAATTTGTCCACTCTGACTGCAGCTAATCGCTGCATCTCAAAGAGACAGGAAAACACGCCTCAGATTTATCTGCTCAGATTTTCTTACTTTCATCATAGCCCTTCTTGGAAAACAGGAAGGGCTGAGGGAGAAATATATTTCAATTTATAGAATGGTGGATTTATAGATACATATTATTGTTATGTTGCAATAGATGAAATAAAGACAGTGCCAAAGCCCTCAACAGTCTTTCTACTACTGCCTGTGATTGGCAATTCTGCAGCCTGAACCTGTGAGACAGAAAGAGGGAGACAGACAGACAGACAGACAGACACACCTCTTTTCTGTTCACAACCTTGCAACTGCTAATTCTCAGTGCCTCCTTTCCTTGTACTGGGAAACATGGTGGTAAGATTATTGCGGGCATCATAAAGGTGAGGGTCACTTGGCCACCATCCACTAATTAGGAGGGATTTCTCCAGTGCGAAGGAGATCTCAGAGGTAGAAATCCACTCACTGTGCACAGCAGGCATACTGGTACAGGAAAGGCCATTTCACACACAAAATTGTTGTGAGGAGGACAAATAGCTGACTTCATCTGTTCTGAAGTGACAACCTAGACCTTGGATTACTCCCACCTGGGCAGAGGCAGAGAACCAAATACATTTTCCTAATCTCTGCTGGAGTAATGGCCACATGGAAAATGGGGGAGCTCTGGCAGGCACCTCCCCATTTCACCACATCTCAGGCACAGACACGAGTCTGATCTTCTTCAGTAAGAAAAAAAACCCTGGCTTTAGCTTCCTGTTGTGCTCTGCAGACAGGAATAATGCAACTTTTATTCTACCAATCAACCTCACAGGGACAGCTAATGACAGCAGGCATTGCCAAACCAGGCTTGAACTCTTCTGCCCCATGCTTAAGTAATCCGCATTTCCTTTCCATTTCAGGGAAAGAACTCAGAAGGTACAAGTACATGAAAACACTGGATAATTCACTTTTTTTGGTGAAATGACACCTAGGTGTGCTATTCAGCTTGAGATGTTTATTGAACCCTGGGCTGTGGAATGCCTTGTATGGGCAAGTAAATGTCTCTAAAAATATGTGACTAAATCTTATAGATAAGACTCTAGCTGTAGCCTTTTGCCTTTCCTGGGTTATGAATTCCAGCTCTTCAATCCCCTGGACAATCCCTCTGACACCTCTGCAGGGAAATCAGCTGAGTGGGGTAGGGCCAACCATCCAAGGGCCTAGAGTGGACATCAGTTGTGTGCAAGTGATGACTAGGCTGGCTGCAGGGTGGAGGAGAAGGTACCAGTGTTAAGAGATGCGTGAGGAATAGCAAAAAGTAGCATTGCTCTTGTTACAGCCGGAACTTCCAGGGTTTCGGATCATTCTCTATTTTTATCTCGGTCATGAAGCAGAGACTGTGTCCAAACCAGCATGCTGAGCACATCAGAGGCTTGGGCCTTTCCCATTCACCCATACGTGGCTGCGTGCCAGCCTTCCTTTGGGAGGTCTATCACACCAGCTCCCGTGGGCTGAATGGTGAGCAACACAGAGCAGCAAAAATACATGTATTATCCCCAAGCCTTGTGGGTTTTCATGAATGTTTACTGGCTTTTTTTCTTCCTTTATCTTTTTCTTTCCCTTTTTTCTTTTTACTTTTCCTTCTCCTTTTCTTGCTTTTTGCCATCCGATTCGTAATATTTCCTTCTTGCAGTCTTAAGGAAAAGGGAGTTGCCTTGAATATTCCTGAATCATGATTCTATCAGGGTTTACTGAATTGCTAAAATATCTGCTAAGGACAACCCCTCTGCTAATGTAATGGCCCCACACACTCCCCACAGGCCATCCCTCTTCCTCCCAGCTGCCTAGTTTTCAGTGGATTACATTTCAAGATCACCCCTTGGCCTTCGTAAATAGATCCTTTCCTATCGCGGACTGCACCCTACACAGGGAAGGAATATTTCCTTTCATGCTAAAAGGTGACTTTTGGGCCATGGTTCAGATGCTGCAGTGATGAAGCAACTGCAGATAAACAAGCGCTCTCCTTCCTATTTTGCAAGCTGTATGTCCAGAAAGAAACTGGTGGAAGGTCTCAACCCCCCGAGGACAGCAGGATTCCACTGCAGAAAAAGGAGGGATGTTTGGTTTTTTTAAATTTCCCTTATTGCCTTTGCACCTTTCTCCTCTCAAATAAAGCTCTAAACCAGATTATCTAGTAGGTCATCTGGGCACTTGTTAGGCAATTCGGATGGTGTGCCTTGTGATATATTAGAGTGATTCATCCAGCCCACTCATTAAAGCTTTAAGGAATAGATCTACTACGCCCCTTGAGAATCTCCAAAACTGTCTAATGAATCTTGTCGTTAATACATAAATACATGCAAACATTTGGATTTTTTTCAGTAAATTCAAGCTCATTTTTCTGGTCTGGTTTTTGTTGGTTTTTTTTTGGTTGGTTGGTTGGTTGGTTTGGTTTGGTTTTGGTGGTGGTGTGGTTTGGTTTTGTTTGTTTGTTTTGGGGGTTTTGTGTGGTTTTTTGTGGTTTTTTTTGGTTGGTTTGTGGGGTTTTTTTTGTTTGGTTGGTTTTATTTTGTTTTGTTCTTTAATCTGAATAGTCCCAATTATATATCACAAAGACCAAGCAAATTAATTTCCTTTCTTTCTTGATGGTACAAATACTGATCTCAACCTCCAGCACCACATCTTAGCTCAGACCCAGCAGTATGTTCTCAAATAAGCACAGGCAACTTAAAACTTCCACTAAAAATCACTATTTCTCCTTCCCATGGCAATAATGGTGAAGGCTAGCTCTACTTCTCCAATTTCAGCAGCCTACTGCAGAAAACTTACTTCTAACAAAAAAACTGAAAAAAAAAGTAAGCCTGTGGTTTCAACTTTTGAGTTTCTCCAAGAAGCCTACTGTGCTGTCACTCATTTGAGGTCATGCTGTTTGGCCCAATCTTCCAGCTTTGCTGAACAGCTAAGGTTTCTCCTTGCCACTGAAATGGGATGACACATTTACCTCTATGAAGTTGCCGTGAAGCATGATCTGGCTTGAACAAAAAAGCTGGAAAAAAAAGCTGCCTAATCTTCAGTTTATTGCTTTTCCTAGAAACGATCAATGCCACCTGCCAGGTATCTCAGCAAAGTGAGGCATCCGACGGCTCTGGTTTCCTGGTTTCATCTCATTTCAGAAGGACCCATTAAGGGCCTGTGGTGGACAGACAGGCAGATACAGCTTTTGTCAGTTTGGCTGATGAGGTTACAGCATCTGTCCTAGACCATCAGCTTTGTATTTCAACCCCTGCATGTAAAACCTGCCTTTTGTCTCATTCCTGCATATCAAAGCCTAGATGGAGTCTGAAGAGAGGAAGAGATGAGCTGTGGAAAAATCTGCATTAATAAAGATTACAACAATAAGTACCAGCCTACATCACAAAGGGAAAAGTTGGGGTTGGAAGGAGAAGACATCCCTGGACTTCGATTAAGCTGTATAGCCCTACAGCAAGCTCTGAGTTTGGCCCAAAGACACAAGTCCCTGCTCACAAGGGATGAGGGTAGAGCTACACGCAGCACCCTACCTCAACCACCCACTTAGGAAAGAAGGGTCTCTTTCCAGCCAGAAGCAGCAACCTAGAAAAAGACCCACGTACAAACCCTTCCAGACCTAACATGAAAATTCACCTATCTGGGACAGACCATTTGACGGACATACTAGTTCTAGGTGGAAAGATTTATTACAGGATTGATATGTATTCAATTATCTCATTGTTTCAATGATCAAATTTAGGATCACTGCCCCAGTATTTCAGAGCGTAACTACATGTCACTGCAGCTTACTGTAGGGTCTTGGATTAGATGACCTTTAGAGGTCCCTTCCAACCCAAGGCATTCTATGATTCATTCTGTTTTACAAGGTGGGAAGTTGTGGATGCTCTATGCACGGAAGCATTCAAGACCAGGTTAGACAGGGCTTTCAGCAAGCTGGTCTGGGGGGAGGTGTCACTGCCTATGGAAGGGGGATTGGGACTAGATGATCTTTTACGGTCCCTTCCAACCCAAACCATTCTATCATTCTATCTACCAAATTTCCTCCTTGGCATATCTGTTAAAGACCTGTACTTTCCCAGGACACGCTGATAGACTGTGAATACTGGAGGTTAAGACCTATGTGTTTCTTACCTCGTATTTTAAAGAATTTCTGCCATTTTTTAAACAAATATTCAACACTACCAGAAATGTAATTCTCATCTGGAGTCACCACTCAAATCCTTAATGAGAAAATACTAAGACTAAAGACAATCTGAATAACCACAGAAAACTGATTGTACATACACGGGAAAAAATTGTAAGCGGGATCACATCTTTCCTTAGGTTTAAAGCAGTAACTAGAAGTCCTACAACAGCAGTGGTTTGAAAAAGCAAGCATTGCGTCAACCAGTTTCGTAAGCTGAAAGTTGTTGTCTGAGCCTTTGGAAAATGGTTGCTGTCTTTGCCAATGCCAGAACACAGAAGTATATGTTGATCTTGATATTAAAAAATGGAAAATATTCTGCCCTCAAATCATGCCACTGGCATGTTTTGCTTCCAGATGAATTGCCCTCTTATCCTCATGATGCTTTTCATACTAAACCCATAAAAACGCTTCCAGAAAATGTTTGAAATTGGGGGAGTGTGGGTCTGAGCAAGGAAAATCCATTATGAAAATTCTTCATAAATAGAACAAACCCAGAACTTCAGAGCTCATCAGTTTAGCTTCCTCTTTCTTAGAAATCTAGAAGACCACAGTCTTCCCCTACGTATGTATGTATTGGTCAGAAAACAGTTTGTGGATTACTGAATGTATTAAAAAAAACTTAAAATCTTCTGCAACACTTTTACAACCATGCTATTTCTGCATAGAAAAGCTGTATAAAAAACTAGCAGGCATCAACCATATTATTTCCCTAAATTTTGATTTTTATAGTTACCACCCAGATTCTAATTCAAAATACTAACTTATTAAGTAACAGGAGGCATTTTCTAGACAAAATTCAAAACAAGTGAGTTTTGCATTGGAATTTTGAAGCTCAGGGGAAGAAATTCTCTTTTAAACATAACCCATTCTGCCTGTCTGATAATGGTTAGATACAGTACTAGAGCTCCTTAAAGCCTGAAAGAAGAGGACAAGGCTCCGGGAAAAAATATATAAAGAAAAGAAAAAAGATCTTATGGCTTACATAAGGTACTATGAAATCCCAGTGATAGAGAAGTCTTGCACTGTTTTTCAATCAAACACGTTACACCACAGCGCACAGCCATGAGGAACAGGATTTTGTATTTTTTGCTGCTAAAAACTATTAATAATTTACTCCTGACTGACAGCATTAGGTTGCCATAGTAATGTCTGAGATCTCTATTCATAAACATGTATTTGGGTTGCTTTGAACATGAACAGTGCATGTCTTGACAAATGGTAGATGTGTATACACTAGAGCTGAGGTTGACCCATAAAACACCCAGTCTGAAGCTGACTGAAGGATGGATTGTCTGTATAAATTTCAGGCAAGCAGAAGGTCACATCTCTGCTGATGTAAACTGACAGAACTGCACTGAAGTCAGCAGAGCGATGACCAGTGAACACGAACAGAAAATATATCTCATTGTCCGCAAGGTCTCCTGGCTGAGGGAAAGTAACAATATTCTTCATGTCCATATTCTTTCGCACTGCACTTGCTGGGAAATCGTTGCTGGGTTTCATGTTGCCATTATAATAGGAACTCTTTCTCCCAACGGAGCACCGGTCGCATGTGGGCACACATGCACATGTACAACCACCCTCAATGCGGACTTAGAACAGCTCCAGTCTTGTGTCCTTTGACCATAAAAGTCTGCATCACATTTTTGTACAACTTCTTCAATTCCCTGATGCATGAAACTAAGTCAAGAGGAGTGCCAACCAACGCATGGGATGCTTTCTGGTGCTGCTCAGGATTTCAGGAGGGTCTTATAGCTTAGGCCATTTTTACCAGCTTGAAATTCATTATTATTATTCTCATATAATATACTGCTGCACGTGTTGCACACATGTAGTCAGCCTTGCTTCTCTAATAGGGACACTCCTCTATGATGGATGTAGCAACAGCACAGTGTTATACCGTGAGGATTTTTATCTTGGGAGAGGCAGAGTGAATTTTACATAGCGGAGGGTGTTGGTGTTGCAAGTGAGTGGAACTGGAAGGGAGGGGAGCTGGGCTCATCCCTGGACCCAGTCCAGCCTGGCTCAGATGGGACCGAAACATGCAACCACTAATGGCAGTTTTGTGATATATGTGAAACAAGTGATTTCAGTTCCTAGGGAGCAGTCCCGCGTACCATGAAAACAGTACTCGTGGTAGACACAGCAGGGAGAAGCCAAAGGATAAATTGCCTGTTGGGACTGGATTCACTCCCTGCAAGAGACAGGATGAGATTTTTCAAACATACTCAGCTGCTTGAATATTTGGAGGCCTCTCGGGAAGGCTGTACTGAGACCTTCTCACCCATAGACAAATACCAAGTGAAATCTGTTCTTCTGGGTTGCTCATTTATCATCATTCATGAGCACTGAATTCACTCTGACCTAGAGCAGACAACAAGCATGCTAACATGAAGTAAAGCCATCAGGTAACTATGGTTCTCATTAAAAACTAAAGATAGGAAAGAAAAAAAAATCAAGGCAAAAAAAAGAAAATCAAATGAAGAAGAAAGAGAAGCTCAGTATGCATGAATTTGAGATGAGCTGTGAATAAGGTAATAGTGAGAAGAGGGTTAACAAGCCAGAGAAAGCTAATTCATATTCCCTCATGTTGCATTAGATATGACTATCAACATTAAATTACATTAAACATACTAAGAATGGTATCTAATTGTCTAGACAGGATTTTAGTTTCCTAGAGAATGGATGCTGCTGGAGGATTGGTCTTCGGGTTCAGGTTCTTGTCTGGAGATCTGATGGAGATGGGATCTCAGCTCTGCAACACCCATGTCCTTTCCTGCATGGCCAGGCAAGGTGCTCTGAGGTCAGCCCGCAGAAAGGCTGGTGAAACCATGGCCCTGACTCCCAGGGCTCAAGCAATGTACACCAGGCAGGCACTCTCTGCTCAGGCTGACCAGAAGGATTAGCATGATACCAGACACAGGCTAATAATCCCATCTGACATACAAGATATACTAGCTCAGTCATAGCACTGGGCTAATGCAGCTGCACAGCTTCCCTCTGCTGAGAGCCGTTATCATCTCCCTCCAGCTGAGGACACTGTCAGAGCAACCTCAGCACAGCGAGGGTTTGAAAGACCTGCACCTTGAGGCTAGTGGCAATAACAAAGTTTCAGCTCTCCAAATCCGTTTCTGACCAAGACTAGCTCTTTCTGCTCCTCCACCTGTATGTCCCAAGCTGAGTTTTACCACCATCTTACTCTAAATCCAGGTACAGCACTATTAAGCAAATAGGGAGGAAGCAGAGACTTTCTCCAGTTCTTAAAAAAATGTGATTAGCTGGGCTTGATGAAATAAACCACCACTCCTTTTTTCCTTTATCTCCTTTCCTCTTTCCTTTCCTTTCCTTTCCTTTCCTTTCCTTTCCTTTCCTTTCCTTTCCTTTCCTTTCCTTTCCTTTCCTTTCCTGTCCTTTCCTTTCCTTTCCTTTCCTTTCCTTTCCTTTCCTTTCCTTTCCTTTCCTTTCCTTTCCTTTCCCTTATTCAAATAAAATCACAGATGTAATTTTCAAAATACCTCATATTGTACTATAAAGCAGATCTCAGTATTATGAATTCTGTTTTTTTAATATGGTGAGTCTGCTGTCCATTTGCTGGCAGAACTGAATTCCAGGTTTGCATTTTTCTAGAAGAAAAAAAAATCTTCATTGCACAACTGCGACTTGGAAGCTATATTGTCAGTGTATACCTAAACAGAGTTTCATTAGACTATTTATGGCACTTTCCTCACAGTCTCATTAGGGAAGAATCTACTTGGCTTCCTTTGGTTTTCTCAAGTCACCTTTTTTTAGTGCTAATTACACTCTCCCATAGAGCCCTGTTGTGTCCCTGTGGTTATATATTACTGTATGACAGCAGGGACTGTTAAGAAAGTGCCCTGAAAGAGAGAACTGGGAACATTCGCTTTTTAGCCCCCATTTCTGCATATCACATACGTGTTTCTGATCTCTCTATACCTGTTTGGGTTGTTTTCTTCTCCAGGAGAGCCACAAGCAATCGCACACGACTTGTTTTCACAAGTGTCCTATTCCTTTGACACCCACAGCATGAGGGAACTGTGCCACAGAGGGAACAAGGCAAAGCTTGCAACAAGCCGAGGCCTGTTGCCCTGACACAGCTGCCTTATATTTCTAAGACAAGCAAGTACGAGTCAAATTCATTTTGTGCATAAGAGCCAGCAGTTTTATCATCTGCCAGGCTCAAACTTGCAGAGTGCCTGGCATGGTGCTAGCCGGTAGTCAGAAACGAGCAGAGTCAAAATCAATTCTTTAACCCCATCTCCTGGCCTCATCTGGGCAGGCATATTCAGAACCCAGCCAAAGAAAAGGAAGCTGCTCAGACTCCCAGTAAATGGAAAGCAGACGGCATTTTTTTCATACGGCAAAGCCTTTACAACTTTAAGGGCTGTCTGCACTGCCAAGCTGTCGCAGAGCGGGCGAAGGTACCACACTGCCTGTCCCACGCTTTCAAGGTACAGTCAACCACTTCACCTTTGCTTCGGGGTAAACGTATCTCCCTGAGGAGGAATTAGTGCAGAGCAGCCAGTGCACAGCCCATTAGCCAAATAGCTTTGCTTCACAGGAGGCAAGCCCATACATTTCCAGAGTGTGAGCACGTTTATGAGCAGCTGCTAAAGGACTTCCAAAGGAAGACTATCAGATCAACAGGTAATCCAGTAAAGCATCAGACTATGTGTATGACATGTAGAAAGTCTGGACTTGAGAAAAAGACCCAGCATATTCCACTGACACCACCTGCTTCCTGCCAGCCATACAGGCAACAGTGTCACTGAAGGAAGAGTAAACCCAACATGAAATTTTCCTCTGTTATAACCGGTGATTATTATAACTGACAGTGATTGCCAGAACATGAGCAAGTAGTCAGAGCAGTCTGTAGTGGCAAACCCAAATCAACTATGCGTAAGTGGCCAGGAGAGCTGCAATTAAACGCACACCACCTTCCTCACATTCCTTTGTAATTAATTTTTATTCATTCTTGCAATGAGCAAAACTTTTAAAAGTAACGTACAGGCAGAATACCTACCTTTCACCTAGTAAAAATATTTGGATAGCACCATGAAAATCCTACAATGCCTTTTTATTCCTCACTTCCTTTCCAACAAAACCCCAATATTTGTATCATGAATTAGTTCTGGCAGCTACCAAGACTGATTCTAGTTCAGGTGACCAACTACTACCAATAATCTAAAGAAAAAAATACGATATAGAGGCTGATAAGTGTACACAGAAGAGAGCAGGTAGCCAGAACTGATAAATCCTACTTCAGTTTTTGTCAGGAGGCCCCTGTTTGATCTTGGAAAATGTTCACGTCTGTCATGTTAGCATGCTTTGGCAAACTTGAGGGACACCACATGTGAACACGGATGTATGCATGAATGTGGGTATTTGCACTCACAGTCACTGAGAATACACACTTCACACAAGAGCCTCTGCTTGCTGAGCACGCCGGGAACCATCAAGGAGAGCAGTTTATGTGGGATCTTCAGGGCAAACTCCATCCATACAGGCACTAAACAAGCTGTAGAAAACTCCCACTTTGTATGCAGATGAGTGAATAGGGGGGAAAAAAAAAAAACCCTAGACATAGCAAAGGTGTAATGGGCAAACACTAACTAGGTGGAGAAATCAAACTTTTCATTTTTACAGCAGAAAATTCCTAACGCGTGATCCCATCGACCTGGAAGGATGCATTTTAACCAAAACTCACAAAGTCTGAGAGCTACACAGAGAATGTACACCTGCAAATATACCCTCCTCTGAAATCTGTTTCCTCTGCTTGAGTGGTGTCACTGACATGGAATCCATAGATAAAGAGGAAGGCGACTAGCTGTTGTTACGGATGTTGAACAGCCTCGCTCCCTACTGGGGATGTCACTGATCCTTAACCTTTGCTGAGTTGTGAGTGGATTTTTTTAATGTGAAATCGTCCCCCGAACAGATAAGCCATCTCACTGTGTTTTCTTTTACAGTGGGTATCTGCTGTAATTTTTCTAGCTACAACACCGTAGGTCTGCATGGAATCTGATGCGCCTTTTTGTCTGCTTTTTTTGACTTTGTTTCTGCTAATGCATCTAATCATTGTGGGATCTCATGCCACTTGAAAAAAACACGAATTACTTTGGCAAGATAACGCTGATAGCTTGAAAACACTAATATTGGAACAACTTGTCAGGGATAACTTGTTAGCTATGCTGAAGGATTTTAGAAGACTACTAGATTTAAGGCTAAAATCTGGAGTCTTTTCTGTTCCACATACATCACTGGAGTAGTTCAAAAGGAATTAATAATGTAATTCATTGACAAAGGGAGGCTTATCTGAGAAACCACTGAAAGATATAGATTCAGCTTAGCCAACTCCTATCCACCTTCTCCAGAGGCTCTGGACAAAGGATACACTGAGGAGGAAATACAAGATAAGGATGTCTAGTGCACTCACTAACCATTATAAATGGTCCCAAAGGCTAAAAATCAAAGCACCTGCTAGAACACTCTAATTTATACAGGGACAGGACTGTGACGATCACTTCCACAGAGCCTAAATACTTTTACACTGAACTCAGGACATGGTGAAACAGCAGTGAGAATCTTTAAGAACTGTGTTTTGAGGCCAGCCATACTCAGACAGACAAACCAAATGATAGCTATGCCACCTCCACTTCAATGTCAATTTTGCAATCTATCAAAAGGAGCAATTTAAAACCGTGCCATGTTTGTCAGTGATGCCCTAGATACAGCTAGCAACTTGGTGGCCAATCACCACATGGCCATAACAGCGACTGCATGTTTGCATGTTTCTTTGAGTACGTGTCTGCATGTAAAAATGGCTTCTATGGCTCAGTAGATGTGTGAGCAGCTTTAAAAAAGGAAGCCCCTCAACAATATCTGTTTATGGCCAATTTCAAAAGATGCCATTCCATTCTTCTTTTACATTTTGTCATGTAAAAGATGCCAAACTGGGGTGTTATCTTGTCTAGTCAACCGATAGACTAACTTTTTTCTGTCTCCTGCTATTCTGTCCTCGAGATAACTTCAGATTCTATCTAAAGAGCATGAGAAAGAATCTAACTGTTGGAACACGACACATTATGCCAGGAATTGTGAAAGAAACCACCGGCTTCGGCTAGATTTTGACTTTCCTTTTCCTGAATACCTTTTTGTAATAGTCTGCAAGCAAATAGTGAGGAAGGTTTGTGAAATGCAGTAAGCTGGTCATCTGCCAATAAGGATCCTTCCATTATGGTTTTTGATGTACATTTGGCGCTAGTGTATTTCCCATTACTGGAAAACATCCTATCTATCCTTCAGGTATGTACTTTTGATGCCTAAAAGCCTAGTTTTACAAATCAGCCACCGTTAATAAACACATCAGTTTCACAGCAGTGCTTAGAAACAGCAGTTCTGAGAAACGCAGTCTGCTTCTAGAAGTCAATAGTTGTTGTCAGGTTTTTGGCTATTTTAAGCTTCAGGGGGAAAAACCAACCAACCAACCAAAAATTAAAACAACAAAACAAACCTGAGAGAAAGCAAAAAGGAGAATCTAAGCACTCCCAAACAATTCAGGGAATCTGAAAACAACCTGGCATTTTCTTTTCGCATGAAGCCGGAAGCCCCTGCAGGTCCACACAAAGCAGCACGTCCAGCCCTCCATCTGGCCTGCTCTACGCAGGCAGCAAAAGGGCAACAAACATCACCTGGGATGGAAAGTGTGGGAAACAGAGAGTTTTGCATTACCTGGCCGGCAATGGCGACAGGACAACTGTCCTATCCACAGATTCCTGTGTGACAGGGAGCACCTTAGCTCACGCCTTAGCTCATACCTTAGCTCTCCATCTATGTAGATGAGAATGCATTACTGCTCCTCAGTTGTCTCTGATTTCTCCATTTAGCCAAGAAGATAAATTAGGAGCCATTAATCTTTATGTACATGTCATCTTAGCCTCAAAGAGGCATGTCTTAGGTATCACAGCACTACTAATAAACTGGAAAAACAACACCTTAGTATGGCCACTCTTGATATACCATGGATGAGAAGGTGTGTTGCCAAAACTACCATCTTTCTTGATGACAGAAGGAGTATAAATAGCAAGGAAACTGTCTAGACGTTAAAATAGTCCTTCTCTTACCTTCTTCTACCCCTTGGAAATAATGAAGAAACAGAACACGACAGCTACTGTGATTTCCTTGTTGTGTCTACAGTTATGGAAATACTGCACTTAGAGGATGATGTATGGTCACAGGGTAATTACCAGGCATTAACACACAGGTATGAGACAGTAATTAATTTGGCCGCCGTTTTTCAGCTCTCGGTCTTGAGGTCAAGTCTGACCTCCAGGCATCAACTGCTGTTTCTGCAGCCCCTGTTCAATATGCCTGTCCAACTCGTGCCGCGTTCTGGCAGGTTCCTTGGCTTTCGGCTCGCTCTTCCCATCCCCTCCAGCTCTCAGTGGGCAATGGCTTTCAGGAGCAGCCTGGTGACCTCAGACACGTGCTGACTGCTGACATCCTCCTGTATTTGCAGGAGGAGGATGGATACAACGGCTGCTACACTGATTCAGGCATCACAATGACTTTGTATCTTGAATGAAGAGCCTGAATAGAAAATATTATGAAACATTACCAGACAGTAGAATTAAACTGTCACTTAACACTTTTTCAAGTCAATTATATCAATCCTACACTGTCATTACATAAATTTGTCAAGGAGCCTAAGCAATCAACCAGTTTCGTATGCAGGTTGAACAGCACGGCGTGCAGCAGAAAATCACTTGTAATTATCAAAGCAAAGAGCAAAGCTAGATGGACCGATTCAGACATGGGATAACTTATCTTGATTAAATATTATTGTTCTTCATGTTTTTATTGTTAAGGTCTACACATGCTCACTCTGCAGGATATTTTGGGGGCGGCCCAAAGTTCAAAATGAACGGGAATAAAGATACTGGCATTCAAGCCTTTCTGTGATGACATCTTTACTACTCACTCAGAATAAGAAAATGCATTCTTTTCTCCTGATTCGGACAATACAGCCAGATTAACTTACACCATTGTTGTTTTGAATTAGAAACATTTTTTTCTGTAGGTTAGTGTAAATAAAACCTACAAATTGAGTTGGTTTTGGGCTTCACATTACTCTGTCTCTCACCAGGTCCCCTCTGCTGAAAGGGCCACAACAACTGACGGTGCCTTTTTATTAGCTAGGAACATGCAACGCACAAAGAAGTTCTGGCAATAAACACGACCACAGCCAAACTGCTGCAGCACTTTGTTGGGTGTCTGGAAGAAAGAGTAAGTTGTCCGTAGAGGGCAACTGTCCGTCTTTCTAGTCTGAATGTATGTAACATTTAACATACAGCTGGGCTCTGCTTCCCAGCCCAGGCTTTCAGATGCTGCCAGCACAATGACAACTGGCAAGATCTCACGTGCATTGATCTCCTAAGACGCAGGGGATTCCAAAGCACGCACAGCTCGGAAACTGAGGTACCTGAACTCAACAGCCTGCCTCACTTGTGGAAAGGCAAAACAACGTAACTGTTTAAAAGCACTTGGTAACACAATATCGCCATCTAAGGCAGGAAGCTGTCGAGAAGAGTGAGGCAGCAGCCTGCTCAGAGGAGCGCGTGCAGACAGCGTGCAAGAGAGCGGCGAGCAGGCCGCGCGGGAGAGCGCGCAGGGAGGGACAGAGGCTCTGCCGGATCCTCGACACACGAGATCTATTGGTGGTCATCACCCCCTTGGAAAGAGCTCAGACACAGTCTCCACCCAGCAGAAGATGACGTGCTCAACACTTGCGCGGGTGGATGCGGGAACCCAGACGGAGCATCCAGGAAAGCACGCAGCCCTCCAGGCCACAGGCTGCAGGGAGTGTCCCTCCTCCCAGCCCCTGGCACAGACACTAGAAGAAACAGACCAGTCCACTCTATCAATGCGTGGCTCCACAGCTGGTGTCACCGCAACAATGTCGTCTCTTCTGACAACGGGATCACCTATACAGCACCAGGCTTGCTGGCATCAAATGGGAGATGCCTTTGTCAAAGGGGAAGAGAGTCTTTGCCCAAGAGGTTGTGGGGCTGATTGACAGGGCTTTAAACGAGATTTGAAGGGGAGGGGGATGTAACTGGGCTTACCAGAGAGAACCCTGGGTGTCATAGATCGAGATGAAGAACGTGTTGAAAGCTGATGGGTAAGAATTAAGTGGCATGCGACATGGGCACAACTGTTGTGGGTGTCTACTACAGACCACAAAACCAGGAAGAAGATGTCAGTGAGGCCTCCTGCAGACAGCTGGAAGTAGCCTCAAGATCACATGCCCTGGTCCTCGTGGGAGACTTCAATCACAATGACGTTCGTTGGAAAGGCCACACAGTGAGGCCTACTCAGTCTAGAAGGCTCTTGCAGTGCACTGACAGCAGCTTTCTGACGCAGGTGGTGGAAGAGCCAATGAGGAGAGGTGTGCTGCTGGGCCTTGTATTAACAAACACAGAAGGTCTGGTTGGGAATGTGAAAGTTAAGGCAGCCTTGGCGGTAATGATCACGATATAGTAGAGTTTAGCATCATGAAAGGAAGAAGCAGGATGGTAAGTAGGATTGCAACCCTGGACTTGAGGAGGGCTACCTTTGTCCTCTTCAAAGACCTACTCGGAGGAATCCTTTGGGCTAAGATTAGAAGGTAGAGGGGCCCAAGTTAATATTCAAACATCACTTCCTCCAAGCTCAAGATAGGTGCATTCCTCTGAGTAAAAAATCCAGTAGCGGAGGCAGGAGACCAGCATGGATGAGCAAGGAGATGCCAGAAAAACTCAAGAGGAAGAAAGAAGTTCAGAGTATGTGAAATAGTGACTGATCACTTGGGAGAATTATAGGAACGTTGTCAGGGTATGTAGGGATGCAACAAGGAAGGCCGAGGCTCTCTTGGAATTACCTCTGGCAAAGGAAGTAAAAGAGAACAAGAAGGGCTTCTACAAATACGTCAGTGGCAAAAGGAGTAATAGGGAAAATGTGGGCCCCCTGCTGAACGAGGTGGGAGCACTGGTGACAGAGGGTGCAGAGAAGGTGGAGTTACTGAATGACTTCTCTGCTTCAGTCTTTGCTGCTAAGACCAGCCCTCAGGAATCCCAGACCCTGGAAGTAAGAGAGAAAGCATGGAAGGAGGAAGACTCTCCACTGGTCGATGAGGAATGGGTTAGAAATCACTTGGGTAAACTGAACACTCACAAATCCATGGGCCCTGATGGGATGTACCCACGAGTGCTGAGGGAGCTGGCGGATGTTATTGCTCTACTACTCTCCATCATTTTTGAAAGGTCATGGAGAACAGAAAAGGTTCCTGAGGACTGGAGGAAAGCCAGTGTCACCCCAGTCTTCAAAAAGGGCAAGAAGGAAGACCCTGGAAATTACAGACCAGTCAGCCTCACCTCCATCCCTGGAAAGGTGATGGAGCAGCTCATTCTGGAGATAGCATCTCAGCACATGGAAGAAAAGGTTACCAAGAGTAGCCAACATGGATTTACTAAAGGGAAGTCACATTTAACTAATCTGATAACCTTCTACAACGGTGTGACTGAATGGGTAGATGCAGGGAGAGCAGTGGATGTTGTCTACCTTGACTTTAGCAAGGCTTTTGACACTGTCTCCCGTAACATCCTTGTGGGTAAGCTCAGGAAGTGTGGGTTAGAAGAGTGGACAGGGAGATGGGTTGAGAACTGGCTGAACAATAGAGCTCAGAGGGTCACGATCAATGGTGCTGGCAACCTGTAACTAGTGGTGTTCTCCAGGGGTCTGTTCTGGGTCCAGTCTTACTCAACATCTTCATCAATGACCTGGATGAAGGGACACAGTGCACCCTCAGCTAGTTTGCTGATGTTATGAAACTGGGAGGAGTGGCTGACACAGCAGAAGGCTGTGCTGCCATTTGGATAGACTGGAGAGCCGGGTGAAGGTAAACCTAATGATGTTCAACAAGGATAAGTGTAGAGCACTACACCTGGGGAGGAATAACACCTTCCACCAGTACAGGTTAAAGGTTGACCTGCTAAAGAGCAGCTCCTTGGAGAAGGACCTTGGAATCCTGGTGGATAGTAAGTTATCCATGGGACAGCAGTGTGCCCTTGTGGCCAAGAAGGCCAATGGCATCCTGGGATGCTTTGCCAGCAGGTCAAGGGAGGACATCCTCCCCCTCTATTCTGCCCTTGTGAGACCACATCTGGAGTATTGTGTCCAGTTCTGGGCTCCCCAGTTCAAGAGAGACAGGGAAATACTGAAGAGAGGCCAGCGGAGGCTACGAGGATGATTAAGGGACTGGAACATCTTTCTTATGAGTAAAAGCTGAGAGACCTGGGGCTGTTTAGTCTGGAGAAGGGGATCTTATTCATGTTTATCTATATATCTAAAGGATGGGTGTCAAGAAGAAGGAGCCTGTCTCTTTCCAGTGGTGCCCTGTGACGGGACGAGGGGCAACGGTTACAAACTGGAGCACCTAAACATGACGAAAAACTTATTTTCTGTGAGGGTGATGTAGCCCCGGAATAAGCTGTCCAGAGAGGTTGTGGAGTCTCCTCTGAGGATTTTCAAAACCTGCCTGGATCTGTTCCTGTGTGGCCTGCCCTGGGTGATCCGGCTCTGGCAGACCTGGCTCTGGCAGGGGGGTTGGACTCAATGATCTCCAGAGGTGCCTTCCAAGCCCTACCATTCTATGATTCTATGAGAATCCAGGTGGCCAAAACGGGATTCCTTCAGTCTGCATTTAGCTACGTATACTCTTCCTTTATATTTCACAAAATCCTTAACTGCTACTGGTAGTAACATCTCATTGCTAAATGTTATTGAGGGAAAAAATGCCTTGGCAAAAGTATCCAAGTACGATAAATACCAACCAACATGGTAGGATTTTACCCTCTGCACTACAATTTTGTGTCTACTGCCAGGTTACCTAATACAATAGGGCTAAACCAACCACAACAGCCTCATGGATTTTATCTGTTTCCTGCTGCCCAGTAAGGCTTCACTAGCTCCAAGCCACACACAATCAGGGGATCAACATCAGAAAGACATTCAAGCCTCAGTTACTGAGTGAGGGTGAAGACCCCTAGACCTCCTTGAAAGAGGCTGCAGTGGGAGTTGAGCTTTATTTGGCTTAAGGGTGCCACCATGTGACACAAATATGTTTCCAGAAAAGGGAGACGGGAATGTCCTCCTCAAGGCACTCAAGCAACTAGCTTGAAGAGATGGTGACTGCTATGGTGCCCTTCTGCCCTTAATTCCAAGCAGCATACTATGACCTTCAGAGGGTACTTTGGAAAGGGCTGCTGAGAATGTCCTTCAGCAGACTATCAGGCCTGCAAACAGAACAGGAGAGAAAGCAAGAAAGGAAGACAACAGCTAATCCTGGAAGCAGCAGCAGGCTTCCTACTGAGATGCTTTGGTATTACAGTGTGGCAGGTTTTGTAATGCTTTTGGCCTACCCAGCTGCGAAGTTTCCTCCAGCACTTTTTATACCAATAGAAATAATACTTCCTGGCAGTTTCCAGCATGGGACGTTGCCATCTGCGTGTTCTAAGTCGCCCTAAAATGTCAGGTGAGGGAATCTCATCTGTTTTTTGCTTCCTGTCCTAGATTGCCGTGATATAAATAGCAGCCAGGTGTTAATTAATTCCCATATGCGTGCTTGTGGGAGGATGCCGTGTGTTTATATACATGTGCCTTTTTAAGGACAAATCTTTTCTCAGTTACTAGAGCAAGAGCGGTTCTTACACAGGTAAGGACCAGAAGCTCAATTAATGATACAGCTTTCTGCCTCAAAAGAAGTCTACTACAACTGTGCATGCTCACTATGATGCTTCTGCCAGTGTATGGGGCCGAGAGCCCTCTGCACGTTCAGTGTGAATTTGCGACAGAAGCCTCCCCATTCTGTATCTCTGGAGACTATGGTTGAACTCCAGCCGTGCTTTGCCCCTCTCTGTGCTCCTCCACGAGGGTAGGTCAAGCACTGCTCACTAGCAGCCTGCGTACACAAATGTCTCTACAGGCCACGGCAGCACCTCAGCTTGTCCCACAGAAGCGGCTGTGCTGCTGCCGTGCACGTTGAGTATCCGGAATATGACCAGAGCCTGCCAGGAACCTGCCCAGTGGGGAGTACTTCCCTGAGGAGTACCAGTAACCAGGTGCCACGGTTTAGGGTCAGGGCCGTCCACTACACCTACAACAGACGCTCTCTCCAAAGGGGAAGAGAAAAGGAATAAGGGAGAGAGACTGAGCGATTAGAAAACTAAAACTGCTTTAATGAAAATAATAATGTTAAAATGGGATATATGCAAATATATACAAAACCATTACTGAACCCGACCCCCTGGTGGCAATTATGTCACCGTCACCACTGGTGCTGTGGAGCAGGCGCCGGAGAAGTCTCAGCAGCAGACAGGAACCAGATTCAGGAGCTGGATTCTGGTACTGGATTCAGAAACACTCAGATCGAAGGCAGAACAGACAGAGTCCCCTTCAGACACCAGCCACTGAAGAAGAGGCTTGACCGTTGTGACCCCTCAGCTTTATACTGAATATGATGTATATGGATCAAATACCCTAAAAATCACTGAATGGAATTGTTCTGTTCTAACTCAAACCAGGACACCAACTAAGGGTAAATTTAAACCAGCAATTTAGTCCAAATCTGAAGCGATTTCTTACACATATGTTGGCATTTTTTTAGATTAAGGAATAATCTGATAATAGGATGAATTGATAATGGGATGGTTCTAGGCAGTTGGTGGCTGGTAAAAATCACAAATGCTGGACATAATTTTCATACTCTAGAAGAAATAACATTGGTCTTTTTCTTCCTTGGAGTGAGAAAGTTGTTGAGAGGCTTTCAGGCTCTGTATGGGCCTGACCTGGGACATAAGAGGTACTCATGCCTGCCTCAGTGCCAGCCCAAGACATCCACACTACTGCTCTCCTGTGCTCAAGCTAATTAGCCCGGCTAATAGGCACTCATTAGTCTGGATACAATGCTAGGCCAATATAGTTACGCCACTTTCAGGATGGGAACTGGTCCCTAATCACGTTGCTCCTTCATGTTGGAAAGATGTCCCAGAGGTTTCCGTTAACCCCTCTGAAAGGATGCCGCATTAGACACACTTGCCCAAAGGAACAGGAACAGGTTTGCCCAAAGTACCTGCCAGAGAGCCCTTGTGAGCACTGTGCAGGGTGTCAGAAGCTTAGAAGCTGTGCACGTGACTTGAGTATTGCTGATCTCTGTCCCTGTCCCAGTGAGAGAGCGAATCTCCACGATCCAAACTTAACTCGGCTGCCGGGGTTAGCACAGTAAATGACAGGAGGAAAGTACAGTGCATGGTTGGCAAGGCAAACACCACACCAGGGGTTGCTGCCCGGGGGAGATGAAGTCCACCACCTGGAAACCACATGATATGGCTTGAGGAGACCACAAGTAAATCAGAGGTACTGTCACTCCCAGCTCTGCAGCCCAAATTTGGCAGTATGGCTAAGTGAGACTGACTTGATTCACACAGAAATGTGAACTAGCAAGTGATAATAATTAAAGCTCCCCTTAGACTTGCTTACTGGTCTTCCCTGGGCAGGCGTAGAGGGGTAGTACATTTACACTTTGGCAAGTAGCAGGTTTTACTGCTACCCTCTCGAAGGTTTCTAGTGCTGAGCCGAACCATCTTCTCACTCACGGGGATTTTACACTTGGATACATCACTGATTATTCTGGGTATGTTGAAGGGATTACTGATTAAACTTGCCCCAAAATGTACTTCAGTGGTGCTGTCCACTATTCTCTGATTGGGGATGCAGCTGATAATGACCTATCACAGAATAAGAAAAAGCTCAGGTTCTGGAGGGAGCTCAAGGACCTTGACTTTTGTGGCATCCTTCCCACAAAACAAGAGATAGCCTGGCAGCCCCTACAGCTATATATGGTTGCCAGTGTTAAAATCCAATGCTGCCAACCTGCCATTGTGAAAACCAACACCTCAAAGTACACTAACAGGTTTTGAGATCGACGGGGAAAAGGCTCAAAACTTCCTGGCAACTTTGGAAGCAACACCAGTAAACTAGCTGAAGACAGAACCAGATTGGCCTTTGTACGCAGCCAGAGAAGAAGAAACATTTTACTCCAAACCAAACAAAATAGTACTGAAGCACAGAGAGGGGAAAGCCTCTTCTCAACTGGCTGTCTTAGAGAGACCCCAGGTGAATTCTTGGTGCCCGGTGACCAGACAAGACAGAAGTCACGAAGGCCTAGAAATAAGAGAATGACAACAGAGACGGCTGAAAGTGCAGGAAGCAGACCAATGGTAAAAGAGAAAGGCAAAAGTTGCTGTGGAAGTATATGACAAGTAGAATTAAAATGCACTGATAGAACAGAAACAGCAGCAAAGTCTAATATAAAACAGGTGAAGAAAGGAGACAGTGTCTGCAAGGGAGCAACCAAGCATACATGTATATGCACACACAGACACATCGTGGGTATTACAGCTGCAGGTGACTCCTTTCTGAGGGGAACAGACGGCTGAATATCCTGGACAGACTCTCCTCTGAAGGAATTCTGCTGCCTCCCTGGGGCCTGAGTTAAGGCAATTTCCTTGCTTGGTGTGTCCCTCAGGCTATTTATTACCTGTTACTGCTCTTCCGTGTGCATGGTGATGAAGCCACAATGTGTAGTCCAAAAGTGATCAAAAGAAACTTCAGGGCCTTGGGACGATCGGTGAGGGAATCTGGAGCACAGGTTATTTTGGATTCTATCCTTCCAAGCGAGTGCAGCAACACTGGAACAGACAGACGTGGTCTATGCTTCCATGGCTGGTGTCACCCCCACAATTTTGGTTTTCTTGATAATGGGATGGCCTACATGGCACCAGGCCTGCTGGCATCAGATAGGCTCCATGTGTCTCAAAGTGGGAAGAGTCTTTGCACACAAGATAGCAGGGTTCATTGACAGAACTTTAAGTTAGACTTGAAAGGGGAGGGGGCCAATATCAGGCTTGCCTGTGACAAGCTGTGCCATGACACATCAAAGTCAGAGGGACAGGAAAGCTGGAGAGGAACTTTCTATAAAGACATGTGGTGATAGGACAAGCTGCAGTGGTTTTAAACTAGAGTAAGGTAGATTAGACATTAGGAGGAAGTTCTTTACTATGAGAGTGGTGAGATGCTGGAATAGATTACCCAGAGAAGTTGTGGATACCTCATCGCTGGATGTCTTTAAGAGCAGGCTGGATGAGGCTCTGAGCAACCTGCTCTAGTGGGAGGTGTCCCTGCCCATGGCAGGGGGGTTGGAACTGGATG
>WTSP01000006.1:38803-80075 GCA_025331215.1 Actenoides lindsayi | reverse complement strand
CTTCCAAGGATGGGGCTTCCACCACCTCTCTGGGCAACCTGTGCCAGTGTCTCACCACCCTCCTGGGGAAGAAATTCCTCCTAATGTCCAATCTGAATCGACCCACCTCTAGTTTTGACCCATATCAGCTGGTATTTTAATAGTTTGACCATAATGCAGTTACAAGGTTCCAGATAAGGTTGCAATTCAATTGTCAAATTATCAATTTTGAATCACAAAACAAACATCATGATGTTTATCCCACCCGACAGGAGAATGAAATAGTTACCCAAGGTCAGTCCTCAGGTTAGTGCTAGTTCATGCAGCTGCTCAACTGCAACATCCTGTCACCTGATGGAGCTGAAGTTTATTTACAATCTGTAGTTGCCCCTCAACTGAAAATAAATGGTGTATACTGGTCTGGTTTCCATTTACACTCCCGCAAGAAAGATGCCCTTTATACATGTGCCTACATGTTGGCTTTATTTCTTCAAAATTGGTCTTGAAAAAACACCATGTGTTAGAACATTCTTTACACTGTCACCAACAAGAGCTGTCACTTGTTTTGTCCCTTTGCTTATCTGTTAAGCCTCTTTCTACACTTAAAAGTTCCAAGTGGAGCGAACAATCCATCCAAGATTAAATTATCCACCGTTTGCATTACAAAAGGAGAACAGAAAGAGCAGACAACCTAAGCAAAAGGAAACCAAACTATTTTATCATCATAAAAAAAAAAAAAAGAAGGGAAGTTGACCAGGTGACAGTTTCCAGTTCAGTGTGGACAGGGGCAGGTTGTTACCCCCACCTAGGTACTGTCATGCTCGCAGCTCTGAGACTGAGGCAGGAGCACAGGTGAGCAGCTGCTGGAGCAGTTCTGTCCTCATCCATGGGCTGATGAAGTGCTCTTTCCCACAAAGCATCCCACACAGATTTCTTCCTGAGGTTTGGCCCCACTCCAGCTGAATTCCACAGGCCCCTCCAGAAGCAAAGGCAGGCTGCTGCATAGCGAAGGCTACAGTGAATTGCCAGCACTCAGCAGCCTTCCAAGGCACTGCCCCACAGGCTCTGCTCCCCTCCCACCACAAGGCACTCACTCCTAACTAAGTTTTAAGCTCCCTAAAGTCCCAGAAGTCCAACAAGTTTAAGAAGTTGCTTTTCCACAAACACTTTTCCTTCCGCTGTGGATTATGAATGAGTTACTCAGTTCCAAGTACTACAAGCTCTTTTTAAAAGAAACTATCAGCTGTAAAGAATTAAATGAGCAATGTTTTCAGTGTTGCCTGCTGCAAGAACTTCAGCTTCATTAAGACCAGTAAGACCCAGATCCCATCTTTCACCATCTGATAAAGATTAAAGAACCTGGGGGAAAGTTAACCTATTGTAAGAGTTGAGAACAAGACAGGGCAAGGTCTCCACTGTGCAGGTATCGACCCCAGACAAACGCTACAAACACAGAACTAGACAGGAGTGTGGGATCAGATGAGCACAACTGATGCAGAACAGCATCCCGACTCTTTTCCCTGTCTCAAACTGCATTTCCTAGCCCCTCACAAGATATTCCCATAGTCCAGTGCACAAGTCTTTCTTCTAGAAGGCATAACATCTGACTCCCTGTTAGGAAATAAAGCATTACTAGTAGTGACCAGGGAAGAAGTGGACAGAGAGGACTGCAAGGAGGTTCTCCAAAAGGATCCCATTTAAGTACTTCATCTCTCTTCTCTGATGTTCATTCCACCACCTCACAAGCAAAATCAGCACAATGAGCACTTCGAATGCATAAAAAAAGCCTAACAGAAAGCTCAGCATATGACTAATAATGCCCAAAGGCACTGAAGAGTAATAGTGCACCTTAGACTACCCTTTCCTTCAAGTACCTGCATAGTACAGGGGCCAAACAGCTGAAAAAGGGGACAGCTGAAGGGGGTTTTTTATCCAAGATGCAAACCAGACTGAATGTCTGAAGCCAGACTGTATCACAACAGGTACTTTTTCAACAAATGAATTAGAATCTCCTGCCCTTGTCTACCTGAAAATTAACAAACTACAATTAGAGAGCATTCACAGATCCCATTTCCTGCCAGTCACGTGCGAGCAAACGAAGACACTACTCCTGTCACTGATGTGTCAATACATAAAGACAAGAGCAGTCAAGGTGTAGCCCACCTGTAGTACAAGATAAATTTGGTGAGCCCAAAGACTGAACATTACTTCCAACAGCTGAGTGTACGGTGTCTTCTCTTTGGCCTCATCCAATAGCAGGTTCCACGCATAAACACTCGGTATTTCAATGATCTTTGCCTGCTCCCTGGTCAGTGAAGTTATGAAGCTATGCAGCTTGGGAGAACAAAGGGAAAATTAAGAGAGAACAATGGCAGAAAAAACAAGAACTCAGGAATGGAACAGTAAATGATACAGCAGAAAATGAAGAAAAAGAACAAGGTAAGAAGAGAGAAAAGGCAAAGCAAAGAATGGCCTATTAAGATAAGCAGACCCAAGATGAGATCTCAAACCTCTTCAAGACAAGGTATGGCACAGCATCTAATTAGTTGCACAGTGAACACAAGTATTTCTTGCATATACCAGAATTTCAGCTCCCGTTTTCATACGTCTCATTGGTGGAGCTTGAAGCCAACTGCTTCTCATACAACCACGATAATAATTTGTTACGCCAACTACAACTGAAATAGCCAAGAGTGCCACGTGTATGTGGGTCAGACATAAAAGTTGCAAAAGCTAGCTTCTGGTTCATCTGCCACAGAGATGAAGATGCACTAAGAGGCTACCCTATTAAAAAGAAAAAAAGATGACAAAAATCCGAGCAACATTAGCTCAGTTGTATCGTGACATTTACCGATCCACATGTCAGTCAGTGGCTGGCCAGTAGAAGAACACCTCTTAAAAGAAATTATTTCAATTATGCTGCATCAGTGAGACCACCTACATATTTTGTCTGTCACATGTTGCATGTTTAAGTACTATAAGGAACTGCCTTGTCATTATTCCAACAAGAAACTATGGCTTTTTAAAATACCTTCATCCTGTGTATCGCCTGTCCCTACCATAAAATCACTTTCCTCTAGAAAAGACTTTCTTGGAAAGATATACTCCAATTACTGTTTGCTTTAAAAAAACCAAAAAAAAACCACCCAACCAATTAAAAAAATCCATCTGTGCCTAATTTCCAGTTGTTCATTGTACAGCCGACCATGAATAACATAACACAGTTCTACCTCTGACTGTCACTTGAAGGACTAGAAGGATTTGTTGATGGGGGATCTACTGTTAGGAAAATCAAAGTAAGGAAATTAATTAGGTAATAAAACCTAATTGAAGGTAGTTCTGGAAAACAGTGCACTGCTGCTTCATACCTATTCAAAACTAGAACTTGTTGCCAGCTTCCTCTTCTGTAAAGGTGTCCTGGCTCTTTTCTGCTTTGAAAAGGGATCTTTAAAAGAGAAGATGGTCAACACTCATCATAAGAAACTTATCTCCAAGAAGTTTTACAAGCAAGCAGAGCAGTCAGTAGGATCTAATCATATTTCTACTATATTACGTAAAGTCTTAAGCTCTCATCTTTAGCACCCAATGTCTAACTTTTGTTTTTCTATTAAAATAAACAAAAATGAAAAAGCACCTTATTCTGCCAAGAGTCAAAGAAGAGAACCCACTGAACTGTTTCAGAAGGATTTCACATTTGTTTGCAAACACACTGAATTAAGGTCAACAAAGCACAGTAACTTCCAGAGTGGTTTTAAGTGTTAAATCAAGCTGGTCGTAAATGACTGTGATCAAAACTCATCTTCACTGCTACGCCAGACTACAGTAATCTCCGACTGCCTCTTCATGCACTCTGTCTGGTACTCAGTATCACCCTCTATGTTTTGCAAAAGCCAAGACAAGCAGCAACTGAAGCAATTTTTAGTGCATGGATAAGAGTTCAAAGACTCTGAATGCTGGGAGTATAATAACATGCTGAAGTAATGTAGAGCCAAGTATGTATTTCATGCCTTTACCTACACTGAGGGTTTCAATTACAATATTCAATGTAATATACAACTACATCATGGCTATTAGAAAACAAATTATTTCAGAACTCCTCAAAATAACCTGTAATTCAAAGCAGAAGATTATACAATAACCTATTTTTAATATACAATTTACTTGCAATATGGAACACACTGCTTTAAGTGGCCAGCACCTTACTGCAAAAAGCACATGCAGAAGCCAAACTATCAACTCAGTGGTTTACTCACCTCCTGAGCAATGTAACACTCACCTAAATGGACTAGAAAATGCACTTAGAGCTCTAAAACAATGGTAAAGGATTGCAGTGTAAGTGACTCCTTGGAAATAACACATCATCAAGAACAGATGTTGCCTTACCATCAAAAACTCTCAGCACCGTGAAAAAAATTGGTTGAAGATCTGACAGTTCAAAGGAAGTCACATGTGACAATCCACATCTAAGCAAACTAGGAGGATGCTTCTGTGCTCAAAGAGTTTCACTAATCGATGTTAAGCTTAGTGTTCTTCTAGCAGGTACACCTGCCTGAAATCCAGGCTCTTGCTTCTGGCACACTTTCAAGGCAGTGGAAAGACAAGCACAGGGTATTTGTAGAATTGAGTTTGAAAGAGTACCTCAAGAAAGCTAGTTAGAATTATCCAAAGCAGCAGCTGATTTTAGTCATTCCTAAGCACCACCAGTCACCCGGGTCTCCTACCGCAATTACCACCCAAGTGGAAACCAACTAAGGGACACCAAACGATCCGCAAACACACCAAAGGCTGTATCAGCTTACAGTGCACCTCCCCATGAAGTCAGAAGCCCTTTGAAAGACTTCAATTTCCAGGAAACTGAATCACAGAAGTCCAGGTAGTCATGATGCTGATGCAGACTTTCAAGAATTAGCCACTGTAGAGACAGAAGAATCTCGAAGTTGGTAAGCCTGAAGAGTGCACGAGTGCTCCCCTAATCCCTGCTTCCCCCCACTCAAGTGGGAAGGTGCCCCTCGCCTTTTCCTTGGAAAGGACTTACAAGTGAATCTGCAGAATTTCCTGCAGTTTTCTGTAACCTGGAGTTCTACCAAGGATATAAAAGTAAACTTTGAAAGATAGTTGCAATGCTTTAGTTTAGGCTTCCCCCACCACAATTTTACTGGCATGTTTATAAAGCTGAAGTCTGTTTAAACTGAAATTACCTTTTAATGTTTACATCTGTTGGCATCATTAGTTTCAAGTGTCGGTTGCATTTTAAAGCAGATGCTTTGCTGATATGGGTGGAACTGTTACACAATTGCAAAACTTTAGGATTAAGATAAAGCACCTTGAATACAAGCTTCAAGATCATTCACCTACCAGTCAGACATGGAAGAGAATGATGCCATTTACTAATGGATGAACTTTAAGCTAAAACAGTGTCAAGATTCATCAGTCCTGTAAGAGCATAAAGAAAAAAACCAAACAGGTAAAGCATAGTGAAAATTTCACCTCCCCCTTCTCTCAACACTTCAAGCCCAGCCAAGCCAAGCTACTCTTCGAAAGCAAAGGCAACCCCAACCCATGCTGTTTGAATACAGGAACACACACAGCCTAAGAAAGGACTACAACATCTGCTGCATCACGGTCCAGAGAGCAGGAGTGAACTACAGCTGCTTTAGGAAAGGAAAGTTGGAGGCACAATCCACAGATGCCCTGTTTACCAGCAAGATTAGAGCTTACTGGTTGGAGAAAGGGAAAAGTCACACTCCTTGTACCGGCTCAAAATCAGAAGTAGATTGGCAAATGTTTTACATATAAGTTGCACCTTTAACATGCTTCATACCTATACTAGCAAAATCCTAAAACCTAGTCCAATTTTGTTAGCCATTCTCACTTTCCAAGTCCTGTCTTCTAAGCGAAGCTAAATTTGACACGGTATCATTCACTAAAACCTCTTGTCAGTCATAACCAAAGTATATGTGATGAACTCTTACCCACCCCCACACACATCACACCCATGCTTCCACTGTTCTGGGGATAAAAGCCATTATCAAAGAAGTTCTTTAAATGCTACAGTTTCACCAAGCTCCTCTATACAGCTGAGAAACACCAAAAGGGAGCAGGTGAATTGTAGAAAAACCTTGCAAATGGAGTGTAAAAAAAAATAATTCAGAAACACCTCACCACAACACAGAACACAATCCAGACGGCCCTGAGGACAGAGATTTCTTCAGCGTTGAGAACATACACCATAGAACATCAGTACTTCTACAGACCTTACACCTTCCCCAGACAAGGAGGGCCAAACGTCCCTATTTACTGAATGAAGTTATTAGTAAAAGAGAACTTCAGAACAAGGAGAAATGTGCCACATTTTTTCAAGTAAGACTCCTGCTGTTTCTTTTTTGCATCAGCACATCTTGAAGGTCTCAAGTTGAGAGTACCCTTTCTGCCCCTCCCACCTTTCTTGGTTACAACACCCCAGAGTGAGCACACAGAGACCAGAAACTGCAAGAAGTGCTACATGTAAATTATTTTAAAATCTAACAGATATTCTGCAGGTTAAGACAACACAAACTAGGGAATAAATACAACAGTTCTCTATTTATCCGTATTGTTTTGCAGCAGAAAGTCCAATGAATAAGTTGAGAAAAGCATATGATTCAAGAGTTTAGAGACAATAGGAAGATGACTCGTGTCCATCACATCTGTAGGCTTAGGAGAATCTCAGTCAAATGGTAAAGCAAATGATAAAGTCAAATGATAAAGTCCAAGTCCTGACTGTTGGCAAAACAACAGAACAGAACTTTAATTCCCCTTTACTCTTTGGGAAGGGGAAAAAAAAGTTGCAGAAATAATGATGTTCTCTCCAGAAGCAGAGACTAAAACCAGGACTGCTTACTCCTACGTTTTAAGATTTACAAACTCTCTGCTCATCAGGTATTTCCCTACTACTTCCTCCAGGTACAGAGCAAGATTTACGCTAATTCTGAGCCAGCAGATGGCATTAACATCTCATTCACCCTTAGCAAACAGGGTTAGTCAAGTGGATACAGGCAAGTCTACAAGCCGTATTCAAGCCCCATACCCAACAAGCAGTTTTCAATGACAATCTGGACAAGGGCATGGAAAATGAACTGCAGTCACACAGGAACCATCCCACCATCCCCTCTGACAAAGACAGGCAGGATTGCCTTCTCCTGCCTGGCTGATGCTTGGCTGCACTGCCTCTCTTTCCTATCAGCACGACTCCAGCAGGTATACACCCAGGAACTCACTTCAGAACCTCAACAGTAAGGCACTTAAAACTGATGGCAACAGTGGTAATAAAGTTTAACAACAGGATCACATTTTTAATTTGTACAATAAGTCTCTAGAGTAAAAAAAAAAAAAAAAGGGGGGATATGTCCCTCTTTAAGAGATGATTTACTGCATTAGGAACTGACTGGAGACTCAGTAAATGTGGGTTCCTGTTTTCTGCTGCTTTTCCAAACTTCCTGTACAGCTGCTGCCAGGTACACAGGGCTGCCTTTAGCACAGGCAGAGAAAACTACTTCCTCACCTCAAATAAAAGCAGGAATAAAGTTCACTGAGCTGCTTGTGGTTTTGCCTTATACACTCCCAAATGGACAGGCTATCTTCTTTAGGAAGAAGAAATTAGACCTTTCATACAAACACCACTTTAGACCTTTAATATAAACACCACTGACTTCATATCAAAATTCACAAGAATGAAATGCAAAGTCAGTGCATCATTTCAACAATGGAAACAGAATCAGGGGAACAAGGAAAAACCAAAGCAAGCAAACAAAACAACCAACTTTAAAACCAGATGGGAGACGTTTTTGTTTTTCTTTCACCTTGAATTCAAGTAATTCAGCACATGACTTGAGAAGGCTAAAAAGAGCCCAGTGGACAGGGTTTTAAAACAGCCTTGAAAACTCACTCTTCTTAGTACTGTACAGAAGCAGCACCTTCAGTGTCCTAGAGGGAAAAGTGGAAATTTAAGATTGAAAAAGGACTAGGAATTATTTCATTCTGAATATAGGAAGAAAACAGCATTAGGACATGCAGGGAACACAGCAGTCGCTTTTTGAAGCTCCTGAATAAGCAAATTTGAATAACAAAATTTCACTTTCATTTAGTAAGAACTGGCAGTCTCAAGACACTGATCCCCTTTGCATTAGGAAAGTTTATAAGGTTATTCCCATGCGCTTGAATGAGCTGGTGGAGACTGCTTTCAGTAGCCACCCATCTTCCAGACTAGAAAGGCCAGTGTCTTCACGTGAATGCATGCTGGAATTCAGGCTGGTCTGATTTAACCCTACCCCTTCCTTTTCCCTTTTTTTCCATGAAGAATGTTTATGAAGTTCTGCAAGCCCACGTGCTGCTACACAAACTAAAAATAAATAAGATATGGAGAAAAGCTGGTAACTACACAGCACTATCATTCAGTCATCAGCAAGGGCATAAAGTCTAGAATAAAACTGAAATCTTGGGCATTCATAGAACACCTGTTTTCCAATAATGCTTCGATTTCTTACAGGTAGAGAGTTCTTGGGCAGTTTCTAGAGTTCACTTCCCATTGCATTTCCTCCTCTGAGACATTTGAATAGAAACTTCTATTCAGCTACAAATATTTACTGATCATCAGCCAAATATTATAGACCTTATGTCTAGAAACTCAGTTCCTCCCGTCCAGGCACTCCAAAGAGCTTGGCTTTTACAATTTACATTTCACCTTCGATACTCCCAGGTAAGAAGCACCTCTGAAGGAAGTGCAAGATCATATGAATGGAGAAAAAGGGCTAAGTGGTTGCACTGCGTAAGAGACTCTGGCAGTAATAGCACAAGCCTTTCTGTATGGCTTTTCCACAGTTCTCAGGGCGAAGACTTGCCTCGGGCCTCTGCTTCAAACCAGGGGAAACTGAGATGCACGCTTCCATTGAAGCCACAATGCAAAAGCAGCAGACAGCCTGCCAGCTACAGATGACCTTTACTGGGAAGGGCTGCAGGAGATCTGCTGCAGGAGAGGATTTTCCACGCACAAGAAAACCTCAGGCAAAGGAGGGGACGTTTGTGGTCGATGTGTGTTTAGTAAGATCTGATCTCTTTCAGGAGTAAGGGAGAAGCTGGTATTTTCCTTCTTCACACACGCAGACCCCTAGAAGTACGTGCTTTGTCACCCTGCTAAGCGGGGCAATGGTATCATTTTGCTGGTGTAACTTCAGACCTACAAAAGAATCAATGTTAACTAGTATTGCAAATTCAGTTGTAACAGCTTCTGGCCTGCTCTGAGACATTTAGTATTTCATAGGAGAAGCGACTGCAGTCTTCAGATCACAGTTTAGTACTTGGCTTCAAAGGACAAATCAGTAACTTCACGTTTCAAACCACAACACTGACAGATTTAAAAACTTACTTCCAGGATATTATCCAGAATTTGGTTTTCAGAAAAGGCCTTCTGTTTCAAAAGCCAAGCAAGTTAGGCCCAGGACAAAAGTGCCAGCCTCTAACACCTTGACTTTTAGAAAGCATTGACAACATTGAGATCAGAGGAAGTTATTAAACACCTACTAGTAACGTAAAAGGGAGTGATAGAAGACATATGACCACTCATGCACCTTAAATCTGGGGGGTGGGTGTTAATCCTGCATCTTTTGCATGCTGATTACTTTAAATAACAACCCTGGTCAAATTTCACTTTTCTCTCATGTTCTTGCATTGTCCTTACACGGCTAGAAAAAAGTAAGACGAAGAGGTCTTTTAGAGAGGTCCACCTGTAAATAGCAGTTAGATAAGATATACAGTATCACTGATGACTTCTGGCCTCCCAAGAACCCCTTGCTATAGAAAGACGATGAAAAAAAGCAAACTCCAACCCCCTCAGTCTGATAAGGCTTTAGGGAATTTTGTGATACAGAACAACTCTTCCCCCCCCAAAAAAGGGTATTTAAGAAACGTTAAACTCCCCCCATTCATGGCATATAAGGAGCAATCGGGACTAATAACGGTACTGAGGACTGTAATAACCTAGCTTGAAAACCATTATTCTGAAAAGTAGCATACACTGGAGGCGGGGGGGGAGGTTACCTAGGCAATGTAAGACACAAGCCAACAGGAACGAGAGATGTCTGGGTTTGTATGTACAAGCGTTGGAATAAATGCCAAGATGTGTAACCTGGTCCTTTCTCCCGGCAGACCGGGTGCTGGAGGCCCAAAGTGAACCCCAACCGGGTCAAAAGGATGTGCCCACGTGCCCGCCCCTCTCCCGGCTCCCCCGCGTCCCTCTTCCCACCCCGAAGCGCTGCTGTTGGCCGGACAGCCCCGGGCCAGCGGGCAGGGCCCGCTCCGCGGCCTGGGGCGGGCGGAGAGCGCGGGGCTCGGCCCCGGACTGGCGGGGGGGGGTCCTGCCGCCCGCCGCGCTCCCTCCCCCCTCCAGAAGGGTCGGGGAAGAGGATGCCCGTGAGGTGAGCGGAGCCGCTGCCTCCCTGCCCGCGGAACGCGGGGGCAGGAGCCGCCTGCTCCCCGGCGGGCACAAAGCTCCAGCCTCCCAGGGCGAAGGAGAGGGGAGGCTGCTGCCGTCGCGCCCCTCGGCCCCTGCCCAGGCCGCTCCTCGCCACAGGCTGAGCCCAGGCGGGGCTGGCCGGGGCCGTCCCACCCCCTCCCCCCGAGGCGCGGAGCGACGCGGGCAAGCGGCTCGGGGCTCCTCGCTGCCCCCGCCGCTGAGTGGGGGCTGGGGACGGGTCCCCCAGGAGAGCTCACCTTTTAGAGAGGTCCATGAGGACCCCAGAAAAAAGCTTCTCTCCCAGCCGGAACGAGACCACCAGGGCGTCCTCGATGATGTGATCCAGGGTGACCCGCACCTCGGAGCCCGGCTGCAGCGGAACCTCCGCCTCCCCTCCGGCCGGAGCCACGGGCACCGGGGACTCGGGCTCGACAGCGGCGGCATTAGCAGCATCCGGCTCCTCCTCCTCCGGCCGGGACGGCTCCTCCCCGGGCTCCGGCTCCGCGGAGCCCCCAGTAGCCGGCGGGCAGGGCTGCGGCTCCTCCTCGGGAAGTTCAGGGTGCCCAGCAGGCGGCGGGCAGGGCTGCGGCTCCTCCTCGGACTCCGGGCTGGGTGCCTCCCGGTGCTCGGCCTCGGGCGAGTCCACCTCCGGGGTGGAGAGCGGCAGCCTCTCCGTCCTCTCGGCTTCCGGCTCCCGAGTCCCAGCCGGGCTCCGAGCGAGCTGCACAGGCGGCGGCTCCTCGGCCTCGCCGGGAGCGACCTTTCCCCCGTCGGCCTCCTCCCCATCAGGCACCACCGACTCCACGGCCTCGGTGACGGCAGGGACAGGGTCCGCGCCGGCCTCACTGCCCGGGATAGGCTCCATCTCGGGCTCAGCTTCACCGGCCCCCCCATCGCCCGGCACCGCTGCAGTCGCTGCCGCCTCCGCAGCCATGGCCGCCATTTTCTCTGCTGCTTCACCGCCGCCTCCCTCCAGCAGCGGGATCGATAACCACGGCCTTCCCCGCCCGCCTGGGAGGGAGAGCCCGCCCCCTAGTCTCGCATCCGGCAGCCTATTGGTGAGCGCGGTGCAATTTTCTACTTCTACTGGAGAGCGGAGCGGTCCGTCAAGCCCAGCGGAAACTTCTCGTTGGCCAGGGGGAGCTTCATTCAATGAAGAGTCGGGAAGAGGAAGAGGGGGCGTGGCGTAGCGTTTTACGGGCCGCTACAGATTAGAGGGGTTGAGCCTCCGGGGCTGCTCCGCCACCTCATTGGAGGGGCGAGGAGCCGCTCCCGCGGGAGGCTGGTAATTGGCGGTGCCGAACGTCCGTCAGGAGGCCGCGAGGCAGAGAGCCGCGCGGTAGCCGCCTCTGGGCTGCGGGCGGCCGGGAGAGGGCGCGAGGGAAGATGGCGAGGGAGGGAGCTCGGCCCTGAGGTGGGAGGGGGGCGGTCGGGTCGGCCCCGGAGCGGCGCCCCCGGCGGGGAGAGGCCGCCTGTGCCTCCCGGGGCTCCGCCGCGCCTCTGCGGGCCGCGCCGCCGCCGGGCTGGGTGGAGAGGGGACCCTTCCTGAGGGGAGGGGAGCCAGGGGGAAACCGCGGAGGGCGGGCGGGCGTCTGGGGAGAGGGGAAAGCGTGAGGAAGGTGGAGGGCGGGGTGTCTTTTGTGAACTAAATCAGCACTTCAGCAGATGAGGATTAGGTACATGGCATGAAGGTGAAAAGCTCAGCGTTGGGAAAGGGAGGATAGGAGTTAACGTTTCCCCTAAAAAATGTTCTCAGGCAATAACTTTCTTACCGAGAGATCGGTAGTCGCTACCGTGCGGGAATCTTTTTTTCCCCAGGTGGGAAATCTTGTATTTCCCCTCAAAAAAACTAATCAAAAGGGAACGAGTCTGTTATGTGAGTGGTTTTACATTTTGGGAAGCAGAGTCCTGCATAGGAAGGAGGGGTTTGTTGGGAGGAAGGATGGGTGGGAAAGGAAAGTAGGAGCAGCTCTCCAGAAACAGAAAGACAAAAATGATCTTAAAGCCTGAATGACTTTATTCTTCCTACTGCTATTACGAGGGATGTATTTTTCAGCCACATATTAAATTGTCTGAAAAGCAGCAAGTCAAATCTGTAAGATTTTCTTTAAAAATGAAGTATTCCGTTTGCTTTCGTGGTAGTGACTTTTATTGGCAGACTTCAAACTTGCTACCAGAGCTACACCCCGGATTGTCAGGCAGAGCTCTTACAGATAATGAGCATGAAGGACTTAAAAAAAAAAAAAATAAATTGCAAGAAGTGTGCGAAAATAATCTGTGATCAGATTTAAGGCCTGGTACTACACTGGTTTTCCCATTGTAGGAAAAGTGATGTCTATGCAGTGAAAGGGCCACAGTAATGCAGAGAGCTTTATTGTGGGTTTTTTTCAGTAATAATAAGTAAGGGCACGGGATAAATAGTTTTCTGTAGCAGCAAAAAAAAAGCTATTGTATACTGTATACAAGTAAAGCATCTTGCAGGCTGCTAGCTTTAGGTTTTTTAGTAATTACTAAAGGCATGATTAGCCTACTCTGTTATCCTGATCATAGGTGTTTGACTTAGGTAGCAAACGTAAATACTCTTCCTTTTGTATCTGACAGTGGATTACTGTGCACGGTGAACTTAATGTCTGCATTGGTGGTGGTGTAAAGTGTGTAAGAAACATGGGAGCATCAGGAAGAACAGCGACGTACGTTAGAAATATAATTAAAATCATTTGCTAAAGATAAATTTGTTAATACGTTTTTATATGCTTTACCACCATGTCTGTTAAATCGATGGTTTGGTGGTGTGGGTGGGTAGAATAGAATGTGTTTAGTGGGGCACGGAGCAGTAGATACTGAATTTATTTTGTTTTCCAGCCATGCTTGCAGCTTTGTCAGTCTGTATCGCGGAGAAACAGCAGATGGATTCAGTGTACAATCAGTGGGGTAAAAGAAAACAGGTTTGGTAAGCTTTTCCAAAACTTCCTACCACTAATATTACTTCCTAAAGAATTTTGAAAGAATTTTGTTAGCCTGTATTTCTGAAAGGTCTGTATTTCATATCCTGAGGCCATAATGCTTTGAAAGATGGCAACTGTCTAGGAGCCCTTAAGGCTGAATATGTTCTTTGCCAGAATTCTGGTGAATAATGAGATGACTGGGGTTGCTACCGAGCTGCCTTCATTTCAAGGCTATCCTCGCACAAGGATTTCAGTTTGAATTCAGATCTGAGATTTCAGGTTTTTCTGTGTGTTCTGCCAAGGAACAGTTCTGTCATTGTGGCTCTGGAAGTTACACAGTAATTGCAAATGGTTCGTAAAGAGCCCTTGTCTTGAAGAAGCCTGGTATAAAAGAAATGGCCATAGGGATGGAAAGAGAACTGCTGCTCTTTCTTTATTTTTCTCTGTGCAGTTATGACAACATATGACAAGGGGAAAATTCAGCTTTGTTTTGCAGAAACTTTTTACCTCATTCAGATGACTCCTAGGACAAATTGAAGAAACATTAGTGAAGATAGCTCATACTAACACCAGAACTGTTTGTACATTGCTCTCCTACGCAAAAAATTTCACTGTGCTTGGAGGTACTCCAGCAGTAGACCAAACCATACTCTGCATGCACAGGACTGCTCTGCACGCTAGAGGTACAATCAGCTGTTCAAATGCTGGTTTTCTTCTTACTGTCTTACACTAGCAGAAATATATTTGTTCATCCCAGGACTACCAATGTGAGGAAAGGGCATCCCATTGGCTAGACGGGCCAGCAGGATACAGGCATATGCATTGTCATGTATTCTATTCTATTACAAAAAGAAGGGGAAAAACAATAACACAGGAGATGTAGCACTATATTTCAAAAGCTTACAAACACTTGCATTCAGACAGAAGTTTGTAAAGGTAAAGTTACCATACAGCTCTCATACAGGGGAGGCCAGAACTGCCATGGGCCTTACTACAAACCAGCACGGCTTGTGTAGATACTTTGTGCGGCTGGTGATTTTAATTGTGCTAGCCGGTCAGTTCAGTTAGCCACAGTTCATTTCTCTGCTGCTGCTGTGCCAAGGCATAGAGGGATGGCAGTAAATTCTGAGCCTGCAAGAAATTACCGACCAATACAAAGAGACTACTCAGCCCTTGAGCTGATGGGACATTAAGATCCAATAGCTCAGCCCAGCAGGCTTTTTGTTATGTTAAGTTCAGACTTACGTAGAGGATGGGCATAAAATGGAAGATTTCCTCTTGCAAGCTTCAGGGAGGTCAATGCTTGCTGAAATGCACCTTGCTTTTCAGCGGCTGTGTCAGTTCCCATTAACATGCTAACGGCTGTCTTTTACATCTGCTGGAGTCCCCAGCGATCCTCCTGCAAAGCGTAGGGAACAAACATGGGCGTATGGCTTCTTAACACTCTGAATTGTTCCGTTGCAGTAACAGGAGATGATGTGCTTGACCCAAGCCGTTTAAACTGCTAGAGGGGCTTAAAATAGGATGTAAATCGTTCTTTTACAGTATCATTAGCGTGTTGAAACGTGCTATATGGTTAAGAAGAGGTAAGGAAGGACATTTGTTTACTAATAACAGAAATGTGGTACCGTAAGTAACCCTGAAAATGCCTGCTGACAGCAGCAGTTGCAGGATGAAACTTGAAAGTTTCACAAAAAAGCACTTGCCATAGAATTTAATATCTTTCTGTTTCCCATCCCACATTCATTTGATCACCATTTAATCTCTGTTTATTTTAAATCTAGCCTGCAATCCCTTTAGGATAGGGTTTGTCTTTCCGTGGCTGGCTTGCGTAGTGATTGGCATAGCTGGGACCTTGTCTCTATCCTGGGACCTTTAGAAACTGCCAAATTAAAATGAATGAAGTTAATGAAACAAATTGCACTGACACACTTTCCGTGGATTAAAACGAGTCTGTGTGTTCAGCAAGTGGCAGAAAGGACAAGCACAAAGAAGCAGTTATGAATTTGAGAGAGGAACTGGAATAATTGGAGGGAAGAAAATGATTAATTCGAAGGCAGGAAAAATGCAGCCCTGTGTAAAGATCTCTTAACAGCATATTGGCTGGCTGGGTAGCTGGGGAAGTTGTAGTATGTTTGGGTTGAGTGAGTGAACGGCTTTGATGTGGTTGCCTGATCCCTGTAAGAAGCAGATAGGATTGTGTGTGTATGCATGGCTCTAGAGGAGTGAAAGAATTGTGCTCTGTGTGTAAGCTGGACGTGATAAGGATCAGGTCTGGCAGGCTTGAGTGTCTAAAGGCCTGTGCTGCTCAGTGTTAGTCCTACCCATTCGTGTTGTCATGTCCAAAATGGATTATTGCACTGGCCTAACTAGGAAGAGAAAAATCTTGAAGTCTGTGAATATTCACAGGCTGTGTAAGTGTTTCAATTGACAATTGCACTTGGCTAGAGCATGTATAGTTTAAGCTGACGTGTAGTGGTAGCACCAAGTTCTGTACAAGTGCAGGCCTGTGAGAGAGCCAACACGAAATGCAAGGCTGCAAATGCACAATGTACATACGTGGAATGGAATCAGGGAAGCCCAAGTGTGCAGCACGTGGACAAATGCTCAGCTTCCCCCAGCCTAATTCAGCTACCAATAGCAATGACACTGTGATACCAGGGTGCTGCCTGTTCCAGAGACCGCTGCTTGCCTAGTAGCTGGAATGTGTGGTATTACTGGGATCCGAGCTAGCTGGGTATGTGTTAGTTCCCTGTGCCACTTCACAATACAACTGATCTCTCTTAGTGTGGGCATATGAAAATTCTAAACCAGTGTGTGGATTTAACAGGGAATCTTTCCAGTGTCTTGATAGGACAGTAGAATATTTTTCCTAATATCTAGGCTGGGGTGTAGGAATTTTAGATTAGAGGTCTACACTTTGAAGTTCTAGCAACCTTGCTGAGATTTTGTGACTCCACACGTTAAAGGGATTGTGGTTTATATACATCCAGTAGCTCCAGTCTGCTGGCTTTTCAGCAACGCCGAGAAGTCGTGTACTGCAGGAAACCTCATACGCTTTGCCCTGCATCAATCTGAATCATAGTGGCAATAGCTCCCTGTAACTGCCATAGTGACAACAATTTCCTGTCACCCTGAGGAAGGTCTTTCAAAAACCTCCACAAGTCAGGGTCTAGGGACCACAGTTTTATGTTATGTTAATAAATCCATTTAAGCATTATTCAGTGTTTGCAAGGCAGGAGCTGTTATTGTTGTGAAATTTTCAAGGCTTTTCTATTTCAAAAGAAAAATGTAACCAATGAAAGGCAAGGTATGTCAGCAATGCAGAGGAATATAAGCAAACAAACAAAGTCAAGATTGTATACTGCAGGGTTACTGAAAATAATGCAGTTAACAACTGGTTTAAGAGCATTTAAACTGTTTTGAAACTTTATTCTGGATTTATTACAGAGAATTGGTATGGATGGAGAAAATTATCAGTCATTCCTGAGTGGTTGGTAACTGACTCTTATAGCCATATGGATGTAGAGCTCATTTTATTAGGTTTATGAATGATCAAAGGCTTTGTGAAATCTCACTGCGTGTACAGGTACCCCAGAAGTCTACCCTGCAATTTGAAAAGTTAATTATATGCTAAATTTCTTGTGAACAAGAGATGAAGTCGGTGATTGGGACTTCACCTTATCTCCATGTGGAGAACTGATTTAAATCAATTGCTGTAGTTGGGGTCTCTTGAAACAAAATTGCAACTGTGAGTGAGCCCTTGAGGCAAAGCACTGTTCCAGCTCACACCCATGTCTTCTGCTTATTTTTATAAAGAAATGTGAGTGTGAAACTTTTTCCTTTCTTATGCGTAATGTGACTGATTTCTGCTATCTTCTGAACTTTGTGCTTCTGTAAGTACTGGTGGTGTGCATGTTCTATATCCACATTTTTTTTTTCCATTGAGATGAAATAAAACAACTTTGAAAAGACAAAATTGCTAATACTATAATTGTTTCATTTTTTGACACCTAAAACCTTATCTCTAGTTTTGCATGCGTATATTAGAACTGTCTGTTATTAAAAGTTCTTTCATCAATTTAGTATAAATAAAAAAATCATCATGCACTGAAGACTAGGTCTATAGCATCTCTCAAACTTGTGATCTCTGTTATTAAATGATTAACTTACTGTTGAAAACTAATTCTTAGAGTAAGTGCCAGTCCTTGTCCCACACACGTATGCTAGTCCTCTTCCACAGTTGTTGTCCGTATTAGAAATTGTGGGTGTGGAATGAATTCCTTCCTTTAAATGATAAAATTTTGTAGTGCCCAGCTAGATCAATCCATTTTACTGAGTCTTGGAGACTCAGGAAATCAAAATTAGTCTAAAATGTGACCAAGATATCAAAGAGCAGAGTTTGCAGCGTGTCCTTTTCAAAACTGTGAAAAATTGTTGGGATAACTCAGTCTTCCTGGTGCTCTGGGACATGGGTGTCAGTGAACTTACCAGAGGCTGGGGGGCTAGGACACCACTCTGTCAGCACATGAGCTGCCATGTGTCTGAGCTGGCTATGAAACACTCCAGTTACTTCTTGCTGGGGCTACAAACCTCATGATGGGCTGGTGGCCCATCTGACCACCTCTTCATCAAGCACAGTGGGCAGGGAGGTCCTTCTTCCATTCCCCTGCTCTGACAGACCGGGTGGACTCAGTCTGGGAGGTGACAGTTGGTTAAGGTGAGCCTGAGTGACTAACGGTACACTTTCCACAGTGGCTTAGGTATAGGGGAAAGTATTTACATGACCTAATTTGAGTGCCTAGATTAAATGCCAGTTCAGGAGCTCAGTTAGTAAAGAAAGGAATCGCTTCATTTTGTCTTAATTTGCTATTGCTAAGTATTTTGGGAAGCGTAAAGGCCTTAGGCTCTCTGAATAATTTTGTAGTTAAACCAGTATTTATGTTCTCAGGGCTTACAGAAAACAATGCAACTTCTGACTCTAGTCAGGAATGAAATTACTTGTATACATTTTTTTAAACAGACTGAAGTATTACTTCGCAGATTTCTCCCCATTAACGTTTGATTATTTTTCTTTGATGGTTTTAGGAAAGTTTAATTATCCTGTTCTAAAAGAACGTGTTTTGCATTTTCCATGTTTTCCGAAGAGCAGAACTGTATTCTCTAGTGTGCTCTCTTTGGATGACTGTTAGAGCAGCACACTTGGGGACTCTGGTACTGAATTGAAGATCTAGGGAATCTGAAAACTGTTTTCCTTCAGATGTTCGTGTTTTTTCCTCATTTCTGCCTGTTTAAAGACCTCCCTGACTAGGATTTGTAGCAAACAGAATAGGATGTGTTATTACTCATTTTGGATGATCTCTTAGCCAGAGTCTCCCAGTGTTTTTGCATAAATATAGGGTTGTATAAAAAAAACCAAACACAAATCTGATATAAAGGAAACCATTTGCTTCAAGTAATCTGTGCAGTGTTGTTCTTTCCTGTGGCAATCTTTCTATATTTGGATATGGTCAGTTGTTTCTACTTCTGTGACTTTAATGTACACACTTTAATTTTTCTGACTGTGATGAATATTTGTATGCGTTCCTTTCTACCCTGTCTGGCTGCTGCTTTTGCACCCTGCTCACAAATGCAGATTTTTGCAAGTCAAAACTTCTATTTCAGTTTCAAAATGCTGAATTTACAGGGAAGTCATGTGCATTCTCAATGTGTTGAAATATTTCTCATCGATCTCTCTAGGTTCGATATGGGATGGGAAAGCAACTGTGTCTTGCCAGACATTTCATTGCATCTCGTGTAGACATTCAGTTGTGAAACTCTGCTGTAGTTCTTCAGATTTGTTTATCTAGGTATGACTTCCTGCTCTCAAACAGAGTCATGGCTTTCAGAATCCATAGGACTGATGAAAACTTAATTTAGCAGCGAGGTTTGGTTTTGTCTCTCAGGTTAAATTAAGAATTTACACTGTTAATCTGATAAAGATCTCCCCTATGGTTTTTACATTCCAGCTTCTTTCCTCCTTAATGACCTGTGATACCACCTCCTTTGACATTCAATCAGAAATTAGTTAATAGATACTCTGTATTCTATCTGTATTCTCTAAATCCTTAGCCTTTCAACTGTCGATCCAAGAGAAAACTTTGGAGTATAAGGTGTTTTTTTCATTCCTTATTTATGTTTTGCAGTGAAGTTTATTGAACGGTGTGTGTTGGTTTCTCATTGGAATACTGTCCTGACATGACACGAACTGGGCCCTGCCTGGATTTCAGTAGGAAATCCCTACAGAATCCTCAAGTGATTTACTAATTGAATCAGGAATAGCATTTCCCTGAGTCAGTGCTAATGAGCATCCTACCCTGAGTAACGCCTGGCGTAGCAGAAGAGTTTGCTCACAGAGACTATTAAGGGCCAATTCCCATTAATATAGATTCTGCTCTGATTGACTGAGGCTTTCCAAAGCCAGGCCTTGCCGTGCAGCTTGTGATTTTCATAGTGCAGTATTTAACTGTCACTGCCCTTGGCAGATAGCCTTGCTGCTGTGGCATCATCTTCCCAAGCTGCCCTAGCCCCGGTGGAAATGCCCTTGATACCGATGCCACAGCTGCCAGCATGGAGAGCCCTGCAGTTGTGCCACTTGTAATGGCTGGTGGTACTTTTGTTTCGCACAGCAGAAGAAAAATACCTGGGATTTGTTGTCAGGGCCAGTCATTGCTAATACCAGTGTTATGGAGCTTTACCTTGAGATTTCATCCTTTGAATGTCTTTCTTTGAACCGGAAGATCTGCTCTGGAACTGAGCTCACTTTTCTGTCTAAGCATTTTTAAAGTAATTGTCCAAGCATGGAGAAAACCGTTCCTTCAATGAAGCTCTTCCAGAACAGGGACTGGGGAGTAGCCCTTGGAGTGCTCCTAGAGGTCCTCTCTTTGACTTGAAATTGAAAACAAGCAACTCAAGTTCTCCTGGTACTTTTCCTAAGAGTTAGGGTATTAGGCTTGATGACTTGGCTATTTTCTTTTCTGGTGTGGGGGTTTTTTTTCTGGTTAAAGGGAATGCAGTAGCCTCAGGTATCAATTAAGTTGTGGTTGAAATGTGTTATGTTCTGCTCTGGAACAGGACTGAGGTTTAGATAAGGCTTAGAAGCTTCTTTTTGATTTAATTCCCTGCCATCATGTCCTCTTTTATCTTGTGACAGGTCCTGCATCAAGCCACAACAATGATGGTTTTTTTAGACTTGCTAGAACACCTCCGAATCACCCGGAGATTCATTTGTAAAAATGGCAGGGTCTGCAAGATTTGATGTTGCTTTCTAAGTCGAGCAATATAGCCAGCTTTGTAGGATCTATGTCCTCCTTATTTCCTGAGTTCCAGTCAAGAATGTCTAATTTAATTAATTCTGAGTGTTATGCATGGACGTTTACGTATTCTTTAGGATGAAAGTGGATATTTGTAGCTAAGAATGTGTAAGAATTTACATTTTAAGCTCTAGTTCTCTCTCATGACTTTGGGACATCAATGGAAAACACAGATTTTTGTCTGAAAAGTATTAAGAGAATAAATGGAAATGAAAGAATGGTTAATTTATTCAAAGCCAAACACTCTGTAGCCCTGAGTCTCAACCATTCCAGTTCACAAAATAAAATTGCAGCGCGCTTAAATGATCACAAATTGTATTTAAATAATGCAATCTGTTGTAAGAAAGTTTTGTATGTGAGTGAGTTCCAGAATGTCTCCTCAGAAATGGAGACATTTATGTGGCTGAAGGTATGAAAAATGAGTGCTATGGTACTGAAGAAGCAGATAGGAGCTTAAATGCTGCCTAAACAAATATATTTGTTCAGGGACAAAAGATGTGTGCGCAAACTTTTGTTCTTACCCACACAACTACTGTCTTTTCTTGGGTTTTTGTTTTTAAATTAAGGTACAAATACAATTATTGTATTCATAGATAAATCATCTTGACTCATTAATTTTCTTTAATTAGTTAAGAACGCTGTGAGAGAGCTCCTTGGAATGCAGTGTAACCCAGGTTACTGTAGCAGCTGATGTGAAGCCAGTCCCCAAAGGTAAAACACGGTTACTTTGAACAGTGTTTCTCCCTACAGTAAAAAGTCCTTCTACAAGGTCTCCCGGGGGGGTGTATTTTGCTGCTGTGTAAGCTATTATTAGTCATTTTGTGACAGAGGAGGACTGAGCTCCAGTGTCTCGTGCAATCTGTGAAGCTGCTGGAAGTTGTTTGTGATTGATCATAACCTGTTGTGAATGGTTTTGTTTGGAAGGGGCCAAATTGCTCTCAGTGAAAGCACAGGATTCTCCATGCCATTCCTAACTTTCTCCTCAGAATTACTTCTGGTGTTGCAGCCGTGCATCGCCAGGTGTAGTGTTACGTAGCTAGGGTAACCTACGTGAGTAGTTCCCTTCACGTTAAATGCAGCGTGCTTGGTTGCCGAGTGAAACAGTTGACACCCTCACTTAAAGGTGAGTGTTGGATTGGTGCTTTTTTATATAAAGAAGGAGGTGAATAAATTCTCTAATTATTTCCCCTTCATAAATATTATTGCATTAGGCAGCAGATAAGCATTTTGATATCCTTGACATCAAAATACAAACATCTTTCCTAAGGTGTGATGGACAAACAGCTCCTTTCTTCGGGGTAGGAACTAAAGCCATTTACTAGAATGCCTTTTTAGGCATTTAGCACCTTTGAAAACAGACCTCAAATCAGTTGGTGGAAATCCTTAATGTCCAAAACAAAGGGTAATTTTGATATTTTGGAAGTGTTTTTCCTCCACAGTCAGGTGGCAAATCACCCACAGTGGTGTAAACACCACCATGTTCCTGTAACTGCCTGAGGCAGATGCTGTGGGCCTCAGAGTAGCTCTCTTATATTGATGACTTCAGCTCATGTCTGCTGAGCATCAAAGACCCAGTTTGTTTCTAACAATTAAGTGGAATCCTTTTGTTTCTGCAGTTGTACCTCTTCCTCATTAATAGCTCTTATTCCATCTAGCCTTTTGTTCTGTCTTGTTCCTTTTGTCATAAATATTTCTCTTAGCCATCTTTGAATTATATACAGGAAAATCATTGAACAAGGTAATATTTTTCTAAACAAAAATAATTTGACCAGGGTCTCAAGTATGTAATTCTTGAGCTGTTTATTCACACAGTCCCTTTTATAGATTTTTTTTTTTAATTTTTAGTGCTATTACTTACCTTTCCTCCTTTATTGTGTTGAGCCGGCACTTAAATGGCTTGTTACAATTACAGGCTCTTAAAGTGCTTTACAGAACACTGACTTACATCATCTACATTATTTAAAAGAGAGGAGGGAGAAGGAGGATAATTATCTTAAATTAATACTTGATTCAGTCTGACACACTGACTTGTCCACTAGCCTTCAGTTAAGAGCTAAGATCAAAGCAGAGTGATCGGTGGATAGCTGCAGCAACACCCCATGCAAGAAAATGTTACTTGGGAGGATGCATCTCATGATGGATCTGAATTCAACCTAGAACTGTTTATCCTATACCAAGATGATGTTACATGATTCCAGAATCTGAGGTGGAGATTGCCATCTACTTCCTTCCAGACAGTTTTCTGCATCTGAGAAGATGCCTCTTCTCCAGGACGCAGGGCCAGGCAGTGGGTGGCTGTTGGCAGAGCACGTCTGTAGAGACACCCGTGATGGTGTCACATTAGCTTAGCCTGTGAAGCTGTATTAATCAGTGTATGTCCTTCTTTGTCACTTATTTGTAGCCTTAGCTTTGCTGGCTGTGAAATATGGACAACTTCTCATTGACAGAAGTGTAATGTGGTTTAATTATAGTGAATACTTAAAAACAACTTGAGAATGAAAAGTGCCATTTAAGTGCTAAATGTTACCCTTGACAAAGACTGGGTAACCCAATAATTAGTCAGTCAGATGCATCTAGTTATTCCATAGGATACAAATTATTTTCTCTCCTTAAATTATGGACACATCCAGCTTTCCTGCTAATTGGTTTACATGACACCATTTGCTGAAATGGCTGGTGAAGGCAGATGTGTTTTCCAGCTAGACACTGCCTCACGTGCAACAGTGATGTATGGATTGGCTACAGACAGCAGCTAAGCACTGCAGGAAGGTGAACAACATAGGAAAGATTTTATTTTTTTTCAACTGAGATTTTTCTGGGTAGGTTTTAGAAGTGTGCTTATAATTGTCAGTCCCTCTTTAAGTCACCTTGACTTCACAGTTTACCTGAGTAAGAGTAACTTGTCTCATCGTCCACATGCCATTCATACCTGCTATGTTTTGTAATTGGATCTTCCTCTGAGTTTGCTCTCATCTATCTATCTATCTATCTATCTATCTATCTATCTATCTATCTATCTATCTATCTATCTATCTATCTATCCAATGTTTTTGCAAATCATAAAATGGAGACACAATTGAGCCTGGGAGTCCACACTAAATTGGTTCTTTTTGCCTCTCTTGTGATACAGTTTTGAAACCATTCAAAGGGGAGGGGTGTGGCATAAATGACAATATATCCCAGTTTTTTCAAGCCTTTCCCTCTTGTTTAAAAAGGCTGAACAAAAGTACTGAAAGCTCTGGGATACTGCTTAGCCATACCAGTTAAGCTCTCAGTTAAAAAAAAATAAAGCAAAACAAAACCCCCAGCTGGTAGTGAGGTCTGCAGTTCTCTTGTGAGGTGGGGGAAAAAGCCACTCTGAGCTGGAATCTTCCCATACCCTGTAATCACATCAATATAAAGTTATTCAGGGTAATATGAATTTTGGATGTAATTCCACTGATTTTGTTTATTTATTTTTAAATTCCAGTTACACCGAGGATTGATTTGTCCTCATGGTGTCTGCAAACACACAGACAAAAAAGCACCAACAACAGTTGGAGAGGTCATGGCCCATCTGTGTATGCTAATGTCTGGGTGCTTGGTGTGCACACTTCATCTCTTTATCAGATGCTCTGTTCTCTGATGAAAATTAGAAGAAAAACTTTCAGTTACCGATTTTAATTTCCAGAGTTTGGTTTGTGATGGGTTTTTTTTGGTTGAGTTTTTGTAGTAATTTTTTTTCCCCCTGGGAAATTTTTTTTAGGAGCATTTTGCTAAAGGATTGGTTCTCATTCCTTCTTTGTCTCTCTTCTTTGCACAGAGTTCCCTTTTATCTCCCCTCTTCCTCAGGCCTCATCTGACGTGCATAGTTTACCAAATCAAGAAATGCTGTCATCACAGACAAGTAGTGTCAGCTCTTCTGATCTTGAAAATACGCCTCAGACGCTGTGTGTCCTTCTCTGTGTATTTTTGCATTTTTGATAAAAATAATGAATGGTCCCCAGTGTTTCATACAAATGATGTGTATCTTGTTAACTTGAACATGTCACAGGTACTGGGGGGAGTATGTAAGGAAATAAACCGTAGAGACTGCTCTCAGTCAGCCTTTTGGGGAGGGTGGTGGAAGGGGAGAGTTGTTGAGTTCTTCTAGCCCTACTTTCTTTGGAAGACAGTGCAAACTTTTAGATACTCAAATTAAGGTGCTCCTCCCCCAGAATAAGGCCTAGCTGAGGATGCTGTTGCCACCTTGTCAGTGCCCTGGGGCTATGCATGGAGCATTCAGGAGCTGGAGGTGAGCTCTGTCATCCCACCTCATCTGGAACAGTGAAGTTAATCTTGCAAAATCTCTTCTCTGCCGTGTACTGAACGTTTTTTCATTTGGATCTAGAAATGTGTGGTACCTGGAGCTTCAGGTGGGAAATACCTTCCTTCACCTAAGAAAGGATAGCTATCCTAGAACACTGTGCTGTCAAATGCCTTTATTCCAGAAGCAGTTTTCTGTGTGCCCCTATCTAACCAGGCTTGGTTAGCACAAAGCTGTAGAGACTTTTCTCAGGTAAATGCTGTAAGCATTAAGTATGCAAGGGAGAAAATGCTGCGCTGCTTTCAGGACACAAACATTCCCCTGCACGGTGACAGCAAAATATGTTTGGCATGCAGTGACTTTCAGTGCTCCCTGAAATAAGAGCACTTAAGAGACAATCTGGCCACAAGTCTGCAGAGTTCAATCATTGACACAGTGAAATGACACTGAACACTGGGTCCTGATTACTGAGGTATCTGCACTGCTGACCACTCTCATTCTTTCTAGATCTTAAACTGGTTTGCACTTTTCAGTATATCATGTGTTCTCTTACAGATCTTTATTCTTGCCAGTAGCTCGTGTTCTTTTTTCTCTTGGACTTTAATTTGTAGAACCTTTTGTATTTCTAAACAAGGCAAAGTGTATCATTGGTTTTTATGCATGTCTGATACACATTTTCTTACCATTCCAGGTAGGATCAATTTATGGAGTATTCAGGCTCAGCCTGTCTTCCTGTCAGAGCTCATCAGCAATACCCAGCATGGTCTTTGGCAATTTACTCCCTTTGCTAAAGTCGGATCACTTTTTAATTGCTCTTATCAGGTTATCTTGTAACTTCTGACTCTGGGCAAATGCTATTTGCAACTGGTTTGCACATCAAGAGAACCAATCCTTCAAGCTAAGAGCTTGCTCTGTTACCTTGAAGGGTGTGCTTGATTGTCAGTGGCTGGGAAATTATGTTGCCCTCATTCGGAGACTCAAGCCTTAGAGCCATAGAAAAAATATTCCACCATCTCCAAAACAAAATAGTCCTTGGTCCTGATACTATGATCAATAAACCAGTGTGGTGGGTAAGTGATTGGCACGTGGTCTACAAAACCATGTCAGAGCCGATTGACATAAGAGACTTGATTAGCCTGTCAATGAGAAGGACTCATGGTGAGCGGTGGAAACGTTTGCAAGATGGTAAATGTTGCTTCCCCAAAAGTTTTGGGAATGTAGAGTTGGAATGATGCAGTCAGGATGGAAACTAAGAGATCCTTTTGATGGACTTGTTTGTGTCAAGACCAAGGGTATTGCAAAGGCCAAGGTATAATAAGGTCTCTGTCGCAGTGTCATTTGGCCTCTGTTTAGCCCTGACTTCAATCTGCTGGCAACTCTAAAGGCAGAAGATTAATGTAATTGGAACTAATCTTGAAAATTTGCAAAACACTGTTCCTTTTAACTGCCTTTGGTAAGATAAGAGTGGCTGGATCTCGTGTTTGAGCTCCTGCAGTTGTTGTTTGTCATGATTACTGTCTGTGGGCTACTCGACAGTTGAAGTCAACCCAAGTTCTGCCAAAGCATAATATGCAGACTGGATTCTTGTTTATATCCAGGCAGGGTTGTTTTATTAGGAAGAATTGGTGCAGGGGTTTGACAGGCAATTTTGGGACATTGAGCAGGGTTTCAGAGCATTTCAGTGACATTTGAACTGTTGCATTATAGGGGCGGGGGTTAGAAGGACTGAGCAGGAAGGCTGTGTTGTCTCACAGGATGTTTGTACCCACTGACAGCAAGGCTGAGTTCAGGACTTTATGAATGTGCCTCTGTCAGAAAGCTGGAATGGAGTTCTCCAGATTTTTGCAATTCTTCCGTTGGTCAAGTGACTTCTAAAGCTGCAAAAGCCCAATTTTTGTACTGTTAAGGTTATCAGGAATCCTTACAGTTTTGTCATGTACCAAAATCCTGGGGTTTTCTGTCTGGTTAATATCAACTCCTAGCATGGAATCTACTGAGGCCTTAGAGTATTTTCTACAAAGTATCTTGCAGAATCTGTAGGCCAGGAGTTTCCCTGCTGTAATGACAGCAGGTAACATTGTATTTCCTAGTGACATGCTCAAATCTCACCACACTGCTTTGTTGCTTGGGTTTTGGTGGGGTTTTTTTGTTACTGCCTAATTGAAGTATTAGAAAAGAAGTCATTAAGTAAAGTAATAGGCCTGCCTTAGGGAAGGAAACTTGAACAGTGGTGCTCAGTAGGTATTGCAAATTCTTAAATGGTAGTAGAATGCATGAAAGTAGGGCAGAATATTTCCACACGCTGTGTTATTTCACTGGGGCAGTAGCAGGAAGGCCTGATCTTCATTTACACATGAAGCATGATTCAGCCTTAGGATATTTTATAACACAAATTCTCTCATTTCTAGAGTTTTCCAACTGAAACTGTCCCCTCTCCCCCTTCTTCAACAACTGTTTCACCAGTTGTTGTGAGGAAATATGTTGGTGTCACTGTCACCCTTTCTCTGTGGCTGTACCACTCTAATTCCCCACGTGCACACTTACCACAGAATAAGGGCCCAGCCTGCAGCACCCAGGATCTGCGGACGTAGCTGGATGGCACAGAGCTTTGGAACTGATGGAGCTTCTTCCCCACGACTGCTCAAACCACCATGCTGAATAGCACAGACTCTACACCTTTGCCAGTGTAAATTTATTTCTATTGACTGGACTGGTTGGTTAGAAGTGTGGTTGTTTGTGCTTCTCGTAGGCATAGTTAAGCTGCAAAAAACATTGAGAATTGATTATTAAAAAAATGTTTTTTTCCCAGCATAGTTTATACTAGTTTAAAAGATACAGAAATTAAACTGCAATAGAGATACTTCATTCTGAAAAGGAAGGACACGATAATAACTGCTTTTTTTTTTTTTTTTTTTTAAGATTATAGGATTCCTTTATTTAGACTCAACCTAACTAATGGAATAAAAAGAGAAGAAAAATTGTTCCTAAACCAAATTCACTGTACCATGTCATTCTGTTTATTATGGGGGAAGGATTGGGAGTGTTTTAAAACTGCGACACTGCTTCCAAGCAATCTGCCCTTCATACAAGGTTCATTCTTTGTGTTTTTGAGGTCTGCAGTCTAGCTAATTAATGGTGGAGCACCACTGGCATTCAGTATTACTGTCAACCCCCTCTCATTGATTCCTGTGTCCCTTAGATGTTATGTTTACTCAATGTTCCATCACCAGTTCTTGTACTTCAATCTAGTATATGTCTGGGGGCTGTCAGTTTGTTCTGCTTTGACCTCCATTTGAATGACAAAAATATTCTGAAACACAGCTTGGATTTCCTGATGTGTTCTGTCAAGTGAGGTTTCTGTCATCAGTACGGCGTGGTGAATCCTACAGTGCAAGGTAAGGGGCTGTGCCTGAAACAATTAACAGAATTCAATCATGGCATCTCTCAATGGTAGTGGAGAAGTTGCAGTTAGGATTCTGCAGGAAAGCTAAAGCAGACAAATAACTTATCAGTACAGGTTAAGGAAGAGTAGAAGGAAGGAGAAAATCTCTTATCCTCTCAGATGAAGAGTCAATAAAGATTGTGAATCGGCGAGGACATGAAAATCAGTATTGCTTAAAATCCAGTAATTGGCATATAACCAGTCATCACAAAGCATCTTTGGTACCTTTGAGGAAGATGCATTTAGGAGCAACTTCTGATTTGATACAGTTTTGGTATAGTTACTATCAAAATTACTTTCAGCCAGGTTCTCTTGAAAAAAAGGCAGTTGTTTGGGTTGGGTTTTTTTTGTTTGTTTTATTTTAGGTTAGATGTCTAAACTACAGATGGCTGCGTAAGAAAAACTACCTATCCAAACTTTAGTGTTACTCTGAGTCACTTCTTTTTTCCCCCAAAGAGTTGCCCTCATGTAAAAAGTTAGGAAGTTCTTAAGGTCCTGAAAATGAGTAGAGACGAGGTTTGGCATTGAGCTCTCCGTGGGTGAGGTGCTGCATGCACATTGCAGACAGCTCAGATGCTGCTCCTTTCCGATTCACGTGCTAAGTTCTTCCAAACCTAAATCCAATCCCTTACTTTTTTGTCAATAGTAATTTTGTTTTGCTTTTTTTCTTAAAGAAACTTTGACAGTTCATGCACAGGAGTAGCATCTTGTTATGTGTTAAACAGAGCGGAACTGGGGAAAAAACGGAATGCTTATTTTCACAACCTAACTGTGAAGATTACATATTGCATAAGTCTCACTAACTGCATAATCCTATATTGCAGCATTTCTTGTATGTTTAATAATCCAGCATTTTTTTTATATATTTTGGGGGTATTTTTTTCTTGTTTCTGAGTATTGCATTCCTTGTTCTCTGCTCAGGCAAAATTCCCATTGATTTCAACAGGGTTTCCCCAGCAAAAACCCAGAACAAGGACACAGTAAGGCCCTTGGAATTTTGTCCAGCATTTTTCACCTGGCAGTATCCCTTATTCATAACGTGGCCTACCCTGTCCTTGCAGCCATAGAACAGACTTTGTCTCATGCATGAGTCTCATGGATGAAATATGAACATTTTAAATGCTTGTGTAAGCTGCTCTCTTAGAGCAAAGTAGTATTTTATCGTTAAGAACACCAACGTCTGGTTTAATACATTGTAATTGGAAAAAAATTATTTCTCATTTTCTCGTTATGGTTTTGTATAAATGTGTGAATGGGCTTCTTAAATTTTTATCTCTGTGAATTTCTTTAATTGTAAAGGTTTTTTCCTAGGGCGTAAACTTATTATAAAAGGGATTCATGATACTCATTATGTTTTCCCTTCAAAATAACATCAGATTGGCTGACTGATACAAGCTTGGACCAGTGATAAATACTGCTGCTGCATTCAGATGGGAGGCCAGGAATGCTTTGCCACATCAGCAGAGAAACTGTAGTTACAATTTGACTATAGTTTTGCTTTTTCTACAGCAGTCTCAACTTAAATCTAATTTCTGAAGTTACCCAGGGTGAATCAGAGCTGGTCAAGCCAAAAGAGCCTCTTGAATCATTCCCAAATGCTGGAAAAAATGAATCCATTTAGAGATCTAAGCAAGCAGAGACAATGATTACAGGCATAAAGCAACTACAAAGCTTTATATAGTTCAGTGGGAGAGGAGGTCCACCCAGTGAGTCAAGGCTGAATATAACTGGGTTTCAGGGCTCTTCTGTTAGCAGAGCTGGTGAATGGCCAGAAGAGAGGTACGAGAGCAGGGCATGGGGGGAAGAATGTACTGATATTTATCTTAGGTGATTGGTTTGGGATTAACGTAACACAGCACACCCAGAAGGGGATAGGTTTGAGCTGTGGCTTGGACTTTACTTCTGAGGGAAGACTAGGATAATTAACAACGTGGAAATAAGTAGTGGAGTTAAAACTCTGAAGGTGGGTGGTGAGTCTGTAACACATCTTGGACGGTGAGAAAACAGGCAAAACACTGTGCACGTGCTGAGTCAAGAATCAAGAGGCATTGCTATGATGTGGCATTGGCTCTATGAGTGTGGTTACACAACTGGGTGAAAAGTCCATATATAGTAAAGACAGGACCTCAGTGATCCTTTGGATTTGCGCTCAGGTAGGTACCAAGACAAAACCCTTCTCTTCTAGCTCTTTTCTCATCATTTGTAGCCTATTGCTGCTACCTCATTACTACGCTGTTCTTTGCTAGCGCAGTAAATCTGGAGGCCTAATGGTGCACAAGCCCCTTTGAGGACAGCACTGACTTTGAAAATATTCATTTCTATGCGGATCAGGGATATCCCAGTCTGGCTGTAATCAGAGGAAGGAGACAAATAATCACCGAACATGACTGTTGAGGGAGCAATTTCTGTCAAAAAACCAATCAGCAGCAAAGGTGGATACGAGCTGGCCTTGCACCCCCAAGCACAAGCAAGAGTGATGTGGGCTTGCTTGGTAGCCATAATAGTCTAATTGCTGCTTTCTGTTCCTTCATCCTCTAGCCAGCTGCTTCCTCTTCACTGGCCTTAAATGCCTGTTGTTTCTCGAAGTGCTGAGTAAGGTAGGGCTGGTGAAAGGTGCCAGGCTCACAGCAGTGGGATCTGCACTTTGTTTATACCCAGAAGGTAGGTATATCACAAACCCTGGCAGTGAGATACAGCCCTGACCTGCAGGGACAAATCACAAAGCAGAGGATCTTTCAGGGCAGTTCAGTTCTTTGTTACTTTTTGTGTTTGTCAGTGGTGCTGTCTGTGGTAGTGAATTGTATGTTCTGGAACAGCAGTACAGCTCTGCTTCCAGCCAGTGATCCAGCCAGTTCAGAGCCTGAGTTATTACAAATGGAATAGACCTTTCTGCTATGAAATCAGTTTGCAGCAAGTTTCCAGTCACTGGGAGTTGAACTGACTACGGAATTTGTCTCAGCCAGGCTTAATGAACAGTCAGCAGGTACTAATGATTGCATTCCATATCCCTTGAGTAATTTGTGTGTGCGCGCTATCCAAACCTCATAGTAGTGTCTTGGTGAAAATGATTTAGGCTAACTTGTTGTACTGCATGTTGGCAAGCAGCTAAGGGAACCTGTGTAACAGTTACTGTGGCTTGGTGCTGATGTCTTGACTCACAGTAACTTCATTCTGTGCTTCAGTCCAGGGTTTTATTCAGACATACACAACGCTGGGTTTTTAACAGCAGGATAGAAACTCTAGCAAGGATGTGTCCATCAGTGCCACCTTCAGCAGGTAAGCTCTATATTTTTTTTATTTTTTTTTTCTAGGGGGGATTTTAAATATTCATTATGATAGTAAAGGGGAAAAAACAAAACCAACCAAACAAAAAAACCACAACAAACAAACAACAAAGCAACCAAGCAAAAATTACAGAAACTCATATCTGACCCTGTGTGGAAAAAATAATATAGAGGCCACAGCAAGTCCAGAGCTGTCTCAGCCAAGCAATGTCACATAAAGCTCTCTTTCTCTTGAATTTTTTATTTGGATCCTCTCTGTATGTAGGTCACAATGACTTAAAAGAGAAGGCACTGACCAGACAAAAACAAACCTTTCAAAAGAAAATACCATTGTTGTAGGAGAAGGATTCTGTTTCAAACAGAGGACTGAAAATTAGTCCTGAAGGGATTTCAGCGTTGACTGCTGTTACAGTTGGGTGTGATTCCAGTTAGCAGTGACTGGGCAGAGAGGGACCTGAAGTGGTTGTGTTCTCAGCTTGCCTATCTCCCACTTGTAAGCTTATCCAGTGCACAGCAGCAAGATGCTATGAAGCTGGTTCAAGCTATTTCTCTTCCCGACTCTGTGCTGTGATGACCCCCTATAAATCAATTGTAGCTTCATCATCCTTCTCAGGAATGAAGAGAGGTGAAACCTCTCACTGCAGCTCCCCGTACTGGTCTACATTGCTGTTTGCCTTTAGCTCCTAATTACAGGATCTGGACAAAAACCTATCCTGCTGCTTCCACCCTTGTGAACATCACTCAGTGGCCAGTAGGCACCCTAGTGATTCCTTGCTTCTCTGCAGGATTTACTCCTTTGTGCAGGGACCTGCACAGTCCATTTACCTTTTCAGCTTTGAGGAGCCTGAAGAGGGGAGGGCAAGCAGATTTTCTGTCTAACCCTCTGGTCAGTCTCTGTGCAGGCACGGGAATGGCAGCCTGTAACAACAATCTAATAAGCATTCCTTCTAGCAGAGAGGAAGCTGGAGGCAGTGATGCAGCTGTGAAGAGTTAGGGCCCAGAATGTCTAAATGCCTCCAGTAATAGTGCAGTGTGGTAACAGTGCAGAGAAAAACCCCACAAAACCAAGGTATCAGCTGGGCCTAAGAGTACAAATCACTTGTAGAAAAACTCTAGAAATGCAGATTGATATTTTTGAAATCAACAGTGGAAACCAATAGATTCCTCTTGGCTTTAAAATCCATCTTCTGCATCCAGATCTTGTATCACAGTCCATACAACTGTGATTAGCAAAATGTAATTTTTTTCTACGCCAGTCCCTGGAGATAGCAATAACTTGGAGGCATCATGCAGCAGTGGAGGTGAATCTTTATAGTGATCCATGTTTTCACAAAACTTAGAAGTTTAGAGACAAATACGATCTCGGAGGATGATGTTCCTCTGCAGATCTTTTCCTCCAATGAGTCTTCTTGATACCTTTTTAAGATTTCCAATTTTTTCTTAAATTTTCTGCAATATTTTCAAAAGGTTGTGTTGATCTTAATCATCTTACTCAATTACTGTTATAAAGCCATTATCATTACATTTTTTTCTAGTAAGCTAAGAATTTTGGTAAACTAACTTTGTCAAACTTCGTTTGCGTAGCAGTAATCAAACAAAAAAAATAAAATCAATGTGATTGACACTATTTTGAGTCCTTGGTAAAGGAATCAACTTTGTAAGTGGTTCAAAACACTTGAAAATTATTTTCCAGGTTTGTGGCAGGTGTAACTTCTGAGAGATGGGACTTGTGTTTTCCTTCAAGGCTGTGATATAAAAGGAAATTCATGAACAAGGGACATTTTTCATTTGGCTCAGTGGCCGAGGCAGAAATAGTTGGTGAAGTTGTCATAAACTCCTCATTTATGTTGAAGGGGATTTCCAGAGGTCATCCAGTCTGACCCCTCACTCAAAATATGTCTGGCTAAAGGCATGATGCCTTAAAGTTTAGCTGATCAGGGCCATCTCTTCTTAGTCTTGACCAGTGCCAAGGACAGATCTTCCCCAGCCTCTCTGGGCTAAGAGAATTTCTCATATTCCCAGCTGTCTGTTCTTCTTCCTCTTATCACTGTGCCTGACTCCATCTCTGTTTCCTGCAGTAAAGTCTCCCCATTGTTTTCATTTCCCCAGGCTGCAGAGACCCAGCCCTTTCAGCCTCTCTTCATACATTGTACCCTTAGGTATTGGCATTCCCACAGGTGACAAGAGGCAAGCTGAGCATAAACATGTAGGCAAACCAGAGATTGGATCCTCTAAGTATAGCTGTAGTTGCTGTTAATTATCAAGTGTTTTATTGCCAATTCCTGTATTGCTCAGTGGGAAACCTGGTCCCATTTTGTATTAGCTCTATTTTTTCCATGTTACCCTTCTTCCTGTCTTCTTTTCTATGTTTCAGCATTTTTGTTTCTCCTTTATCCCATCTGTCAGAATGAAAGTCATGAAATAGTTAATACCGCTCTGGAAAGTACCACAGCCTTGCATGAGCCCGACAGCCAAGGAGATTAATAGAGCAGGATAAATTGTATGTATCTGTCTTCAAACAATTGTCTCAGCCTGCTCTAGAATACAGCAGGATAATGGTTTATATCCAGCAGACCCTTGAAGTCTATCCCATAATCCCAGCAGGAACTCCCCAATCCTAAGAGAAGGTGAGAGCTGGTTTTCAAGCAGACCCCCAGACATGGCTCTCTCCCGGGGAAGAGCACTAGCACAATTCCTCTGTCCTTTGTGGTTGCATTATACCTAAAGGATGCTGACAGTTTCAAGAGACAAGTGTGCTAGAACTGTACAGAATTGGTAATTAATAATCACAAAGGGATGAAGGTGTTTATATTTCAATCCCTGGAGGCGGGCCTCGCAGTTCAAATCAGTATCAGAATGTCCTCCTCAGACTTCTCTCTGCATTAGCAAAGGGAGAGGGACTTTTATGATGAAGCCTGATCTTGCTGGCATCCTCTCTTTGCAAGCAGGAATCATTATCGTGGCTTATTCTGCATGATTCTACCAAGAAGCAAAATGAAAAGGAGCACAATGAAAACAAAAGGCAGCCTACCTTGAACCAAGGCAAGGCTGTGTTGCAAAGCAGTCCTTGGCAACCTGAAGCCTGACAGAGTCCCTTTGTGTTAACAGGCAGTAAACTCAAGCAAAGGTGATCGTGGCTTGTTTACAGAATCTCATCAGGTGCTTCTAGCCAAAAAAAAAAGATCTTTGAAGGTAGGTAGAAGACTTGCCAGTAAGCAAGCACAATGTAGCATTTCCACTCTGTATCTTTATTAATCTGCCTAAATCTTACATTTTGTAAATACGACAAAAATTCCAGTTATCGTGCTGGAAGAGCTTGAGTATTTGGGGTTCTTTAAAGCTGCAACTAGCCTTATGAGCCACAGGTTTTGGCCCAGGAGGGCCATCTGGGGCCTGCTTGAACATTTATTCAGCCGAGCAGCAAAACTGAAGCCGTATCACTAGATGGCAGCGTGGCTCATGACACAGGGGTCTCTGCCTGCTCCTCACCAGGCCACTCCAGCTCTGGAGGAACAGGCACAGAAGTTCACCCTCCTTTCAGAACCGGCTCAGCACAGGCACCAGGGGAATCCCAGGCTTGCTCCTGAGCACTGGAATCCCGCAGTAATGGTGAATGCAACTGGTTTTTAAACTTTGTGCCAGTTTTGTCAGAGCATTTTCTGTCCGAGGAATGAGAAGAGTGGGAAGTTGGTGCCTTATCCAGTAACTGAAGTAACAGTCAAGTTTTTAAGCATCCTGAGAATAAGTCACCTGTACATTGCCAAGCCATTCAAAAATACGAATTTAGGTTAGAAATGAAGTTTGGAAAAAATAAACAATTGTCATTGTTCAGTTGTTTTGCTCCCTGCTGCATTACCAGCATCCAGCTGCTGTTTGGTACTCTGAGGTAAGGGGATTTCTGAGTGGAAGTTCAGATTTCAAGTGTTTTCCTTTTTTTTTTTTTTTTTTTTCTTCTGATTCCAGAAGCAAGCTTTGAGAAAAATATGGCTTACTCCAGTGTTTAAGAACAAAAACCCCAGCTGTTAACAACACAGTCTCATGTTCTTGATTTTACTTCAGTGGTTTTTGATTCATAACAGCAGATTTATTGGAGAACAGCTCAAGAATAAATAAAAACATTGAAAAAGGACTCTACAGGCTAGATGTCACAAAAGCAGTTACTAGAACAAGCAGAGGCAAAGATTTGGTTGGTTTGGCTGTGGTGCAGAAAGGGCATGTGAGATGTATGTTATCTTCTCCCCTACAGAAAACTATTTATTTTTCCTGTTAAATATATCTGAGGAAATACAAACAGCTTCAGAGGGATGTAAAATATGCAATGAGATGTTACTGTGCATCCTGCACATTAGAGCATAGCTGAAGCCCCAGAAAGTACTTGTATGCAAAGAAAACTGGCTTTGCCTCTCTTTCGAGAAAAGAAACACATCTTTCTGTGCTTTGCACATTTCCAAACTTTCTGTTCTTGCAAAATTAACTTGCATTGGTATTTGCAGCACGGCACTGGCCTAAGAAAAATTCACTCAAAAATTCTCCTGTCTGCCTTTGAGATTCTCTAAGACAAAATCCTTGTTTGCTTGGTTGACTGGGGTAGCAAATAGCTTATCACCTTCAGCAGGTAGCTGTCCCATCTAACTCTTCCCTTCAGCTGAGCTGCAGGAGAAGAGAATAGAGGAAAAGCTTCTGAGAGTGAAGGAGATGGGAGGGAACTGGTAAACGTGGTTTTAAAATACAAGAGGAAGTCAACTGCAAAGCAGATGTGCCTTAAAAACAAAGTTAGCAGCTAAAGTTAATGGTCTCTTCAACAGCTTCAGTCACTGGAGCTGAAGGAATCCTTTGGAATAGCAGAATTTAGCTGTGCATGGGGTTTATGTGCATAAATAAAGTAGCAGGCTTTACAAGTGCAATAGATGCAGGTTCAGGAGAACCAGTGGAGATACAGGGCAATGTGCTGGAGAAACCATCCTGTCTGAGAGGGGGGTGACTGCCTTTTATACCAGACAGCACTGAATCAGGATTTCTGGCTATTAATCCCACCTCGTATGAGCTGGGGCAAACTGGCTAACCTGTATTTAAAATACAGTGCTATTGCTTCAGTGATGGGGGGCTAGAGAGCAGCAGTCTGGAGAGCAGGATGCATAATAAAGTATGCTGTGTTTATTCCATGCATACTGAACTCTGAGTAACCCTTGCAGTAGAAGGAGCTCCCCTGGCAGGCCAAGTGGGGAATTTGGCCTTTCTTCAGCTCTGCAGCTCTGTGTATTTGCTTCAGTAACCATTGATGGTCCAGATGCAAAGACGCATGAAAATCAGGAAGTTGCAGTAGCTTAAAAAAATTATTCAAAATAAAAATTACTGCCTTCTGTGTTGGAAAGAAGAAAATGTTGTCTTGGCATTTTCAGTAGCAACAGTCTGTTTCCAAATTAAAATACGTATTTCAGTTCATTGGAATGCCCTATAAAGTTTTCTTTTGAGACATGTGAAGCACAGATCTGTGTTTCTACAGGGAGAATTGTCTTGGTGAAGCTGAAAGTTAACCCTTAGCTCAGCACCCAGAGTTAGCCTGCCTTTTGCATCCTGCCTGGCATGCCTTAAACTCTGCAATAGAGTAAAAATGCTCTGAGAATCCCATACTAGAGGGAAAAGGTGGAGGGAGTAGGACTGCTCTCGAGATGCAGTTAGTTACAGGCACTTGTGTATAATGCAGTAAGAGATTTGAAAACAAACATGTCAACTGTTTCTAAAATGTGTATGTTTTAAAGGATTGAAAAAAAATATTTTTTTTTCCTGCTTTTATCTGTGATTAAAAATTTCAGAAGCAACATGGTATGTAAAAATCATTCTCAACAAAAATTGAACTTTTTTTCTCTGTAGCATGTTGAGCAGAGACAATGTAACTCAGCGTTTACACTGCAAGAGGGGAATGTTTTCTAAGAAGGCAGCTTTAGTTAGTGGGTAAAACTAGACTGGCCGTGGCTATGAGAGCCATTTAGACTAGATACAGGGATGGGGTTATCTGAGCCCCTCACTTGTCCCTCTGGATTGCTGTCACACTCTGTCAGCACAGGGAGTCCTTCAAATAAAGCAAAACCAAGGAAAAGACAGCAGCTCTCAATGTCCTTGAGTTTAAGTACTTTTTTAAGGGGAAACAATGAGTTTTCCTTTATAACAGTATAAGGCAGAAAGAAACAAGTGGAAAAAATGGTGTCCCCGTGCTTCCAAATGGGGTCATTTTTTAACTGATTCCTTAGCAACGTGAAAAAAATCTTGTGTTAAATATGACACAAAGTTCTGCAAAATCCTGAACACCTTCAATTCCTGTTAGTCCCTCACTACAACAAACTGCATCATATGGCAAAAATAAATGATTGTCTTTTATTAAGTAGGTAAGGCTTGTCCTTTATCTAAGAAGTAATATAGAAATAAAAGTCCATTATTTCCTTCCTTATTATCCATGGGCCACACACCAGTAGCCTTTACTTAATAAGCCAGTAAAGTGAGTAAAATGGAGAAGGGCAAATAATTCATTTCTCACTTCCTTTTTAAAAAGAACTTTCCCTTTTCAGTGCTCCTTATGCTAGAACTCTATAGATTTAGCAAACCTCTCTCTTCTGAATAGCAGATGGCCCTTAAAAATGGATTTACTGTTTGATATCATGATTTGTTGGGGAGGAAATAGAGCAGCTCTTAGCAGGATTCCTACAGAAAAGCAAGGTAAAAGGTGGTGTTACATATTGTTCTTTATTGACTTCAGTAACCTTAAAGGCAGGCTCTGTGCAACGTGGCTCCCAGAAAGCCTAGATCAACATCCTGTGCACTAAACCCTCCCTTGCTTGGGTCCTTGGGTGGAGCAAAGCCTTCTGTGAGTGCCAGAGGGGAGCGAATGCTGCCTGCTAGGACACAGTCATGGGGAACTGCAGGAGAGCTGGGGGAGAAGCAGGAGGAACTGTGCAATACAGGGAAGTCAGGTCAGTGGGTATGAGGCTGTAGGACAGGTTTCAGCACGTCGTTCAGCTAGCGAGAGCCTGGCTTCTTGCCACCAGAGTCCGTGCAGAACTCCCCTTCGTGCTCTAGCAGCAGAGTACGTTCCTCAAACAGCGTCCTGGCTTCATCCATCCCACGTTCATCCTGCTGCCTTCTCAGCCCCCTTTGAATAAATCCCTGTCCAGAGTTTATAGGTAACTGCAGCCGTAAAGAGGAGGCTTCCAGAACATGATACCTTCCAGAGACATTGTGGTGAAGGAGTCTGATGACTTTCTCTGCTGGTAGTGGTGCTGCTGCTGTTGCCAGCCTGTTGCATTCAGTTCCCCTCCCTGCTTTCAGTTCCCCCTCATTTGAAATGCAGGTACAATGTACACTCACTTGCTATGGATGGGTAGCTTTTCTTCCCCCCTTCTGGTGATTGAGGACTGCTGAGAAGACTGCAGTCATGTGCCAGAGGTCTCCAAATGAGAGGAGATTACCTTGAAGATAAGCTTCCATTTGGAGCTGTGTTGTCCTGATGTGTCAGCAAGCACAGGCATACAGATACTATCAGTAATAAAATCTTTACAGCACATCACATGAACTGTGTAGATGAAGGGGAGAGGATGAGGGAGTTTTGGTCAGGAAAGTCCAAAACAGTAGTTGTAATGATTCCTGTCTTTAGGGTTCTCAGGCTCCAACTTTATTAGAACTGTAGTTATTTTCTTTCAGGGACTTCTAGTATAAATACGTGGATCAGAGGAATATATAGAGGCAGTATTTTGAACTCAGTTTGCTTTTACCAGAAGACTCTGCAGATAAGGTTGAATTACATCTTTTATTTTAGCAACTTTTAAGAAATTGTCTGTATTATTGAGGTGCAAAATGTTCCATATTGGCTCTTTATCCCCAAATGCTATTTCTTAACAGTTTTGTGGGGGCCAAATTCATGGCAGCCAAAAGTAGTTTTCCTGTGCATTTTCAGATAGGAGTCAAAACTGGCATAGCAAACATCCCCAAGTCTTCTGTTGGAGTTGTTACTAACACTTCACAAGCAAGATAGTTTCCTAGCTCTGCTATCGCTCGTCGTTGCCGTCGATTTGGATGCAGTTGGTAACATTTAGTGTAAGAGAACTAATTCTGGGGAAGAATCGTGAAGAAAGAAAAGTATCATTAGTTTCACAAGAAATTGCTGGGATCAATCTTACTGTAAAACTAAAACAACTTAGTTTATCTGTTAATTATCTTAGTCTGTTAATTATCTTAGTATATCTTTTAATTATCTTAGTATATCTGTTAATTTTCTTAGTTTAAAAGGTGGGGAGCATACCAGTGAAACTTCTTGTTGAGCTGGAAGGTGTTATAGGTCCCAGACACCTTTGTGGAACAAAAGGATCTGAAATTGGAGCCTGTGCAGAGGAGTAAGCTGCCCACTCTATGGCAACAAAGGCAAGAAATTGTATGGAGGGCTATCTAGTCTAGAAGAAACTCACATGATGAGAGAGATCCCTCACAGGTCTTTGTTTTGGTGCTTCTGAGTCCAGGAGTGCTGATTGATGTACTGGGGTGTTGGACTCTGAAGAGACAACAGGAAATAATGAGTTCAGAGAATTCATCCTGGGCCTTCAGCTTGCAGAAGATGTGTTCAGTGAACCCGAACCAGGCACACAGCACTAGCCCCATTAGCATGAGCTCTTTCTGCTTTTCCTCTCCAGAGCTTTGTTTACAGTTATCAGTTTGGAATTCGTTATTCTTTTAATACAGATCATGGAGTAGAACTCAGACCATGATTACAGCGAGTGGTGTAGTCACCTTGTGCTGATAATCCACCAGCTGCTTGTTCCCTTCCCTGTGCCAATGCCTGTGTTGTGCCAGTACAGCTGTTTGTGTGATCATCTGAATAACTGCATCAGAGCACCGATCACTAAATATTTTTCTTTTTCTTGGGTATTTTTAATTCCAATCAGGCCCTCGCCCTGATTTCTACAGTACTGCAGGAAGGGTTGTGCCAGCAGGAAGCAGGAGGAGGCTCAAGGACAGCTGGGAAACACTGGGGCAATTTAAGCAGCACTGTCATATCCTCAAACTGCTCTCAGTTGCGGTGTGGTTTGCAGTCAGCACTAGGCCAGTGCAAGGGCTGCCTGTTGGTGAGGATGGTCTCCTTCATCTTGTACTTGCTGTTGTACTGGTAGGGCCTGAGCATGCAATTGAGACAGTTCAGAGAACCAAAGCAATGAAAACAGATAAAAACACCTGAAAACTTAAGGACCATTTAATTTTTATTTATTTTTTGGGCGGTGGGGCTGGTGCTTAGGTTTCTGTTTCTTCAGTTGCCCAAGCCAGATCTCAGCAGTCCCATTGAGGTGGCACTGGGAGATCAGAAACACCTAGTCAGGGGCAGCAGAGCCAAACACTTCTGAAGAGAAGCTATGCCAGCTTGTACAGCTTGACTGAAACACTTGGTTGTCTTGCTCTCTGGAAACTAGCTCTTTTTTTTTTTGGGGGGGGGGGGCGGGGTCTGGTGCTCCAAACAGACTCA
>WTSP01000006.1:19226-37079 GCA_025331215.1 Actenoides lindsayi | reverse complement strand
AAAGAAATACAGCTGAAAGCTATTCTACTATATAGACCGTAAAATTAAATGTAGTTCAAAGGGCTACATTTTTAAGAGGTTTCTTGGCATCTAAGAATGTAAAAAGGTCCCATGAGAGATCTTGTTCTGTGCTATCTTTTATTGAGAGTATTAAGCCCTCTTGAAAATTCCTCAGAAATCTGTTTTCCCTGCACTCCATCCTTAAGAAGCTGACAGCCACGCCGATACCACGGAACTTGAACTTACCTTCCCTGTCTGAAAATGAGGTTTGAACAGAAAAGAGAAATATCTTTCCCTGCATCAGAACAAATACTAGATGATAGACACTCACAATGACTTTTCCCTGATTCACTTAATCATCACTGTCATTTTCCAGCAGTAATTTTCTGAGTTTTGTAAACAAAAAACTTCACCATCGATAAAAAGATCTCAACCCAACTCTTCCCTGTGGAATAAAAAGCTGTATGGAACTCACCTGCTGTAAATGTAGCATCCCATATGATTGATTTCATTATCTAATTTGTAGCGCCGAAAGTCCTCCCAAGCATCTTTAATGGCTGTAATGGCCATTATCACACAAATTGGGATCACAGATACTTCTGGCTGGAAAGCGTTCACCACTGGCACAAAATTCAGCAGTGCAATGACGACAAAATAAATATTGGCAAAGCGGTGAAACTGCTCATAGATGTTTTTAGGGAGGAAAGTCAAGATGGTATATTTTGTGGTCTTAATTTCATTGGAGTCATAGTATCTGTTTGGATTTTCCTTCCACTTCTTACTTTCAAAGGGCAAATTGGAGACGATCGCTCGTTTATTTTCATTTTTCTTCTTTCTTTTCTTTACTCTCCTGCTCTTCTCCAGCTCTTCATTTTGGATTTCAGCGTCTGGAGTACCACAGCGGCAGCACGTTTCCTTGAAAAAATGTCTTTTCCATATCATCCTAGAGAAGCAGCCTAGAACCCTTTTCCTTGACATCTTGCTTTCCTCTCGAGTTGAAAACCAACAATGAGTTCAATAACCCAAATAAACTCCTGCGTAGCGGAGAGAAGAGTCAAGATGTCTGAAGAGCGGGGCTGCCTTTCGTTCCACTCCAACCTCCACCTGCCTACGGACAGGTATCATCCTGACTCAGCTCCTGGAGCCTGCTGGGGAGGCTGCACCTCACCGATGACAAAAGCATCCCCACCGTGTTGTTCTTGCTGTCGACGTGCCCTTCCCTGGCACTGCCTGTCTGCTCGGGGGCAGTGCCTCTGTTCCAGCAGCCAGGGAGCCAACGCCGAGCGCAATTCTCCCGGGTGACTCTGGGAGTTTTGGAATTGCTTCCCGTGCCTGGGAGTTGCCAGGAAGTTCAAAGGTAATGGGCAGAGCTCTGCGTCCCAGAAGTCAACAGAAGAATGCTGCAAGCCTCAGGATGGCCAGTGTTTCTTTTACTTCCTCTAGGTACTCTTTCTTTTCATGCCCATAACATGGATTATTAAGCAAACAACCCCATCCCCCCAAAGCCAGCATGATTTGGTAGCTGTGAGAATTCACACAGACATGGGCAACTGAAGGGCAGGTTACCTGCTCCTCAGCCTGATCCTTCTCCTCTGATGGATCTCCTGAGCCTGGACCCCCAAAGCGTCCCTCTCTCACCCAGTAACCCCTTACAGCCTCTCATTTTTCCTTCCCATTGGTCCTTGTGCCTCTGACACATCAGTATGTAAACACAGACGAGGGCTGACTTCCAAGAGAGCTAATGACATGGGTACAAACCACAGTAACCTTTTCTCTACGTCCTGCACTTATGGAGAGGGGAAAAAAGCAAGAGCCCCAAACATTGAACCTTCTTTTAAATGAAAACTCCTACCTAATGCTAATCCAAGCTAAGTAGTCTCGAGTCAAGTTAGTACTTGGACAAGGAACTCTGATGAAACTGAAATGTTGCAATAACAATTGCACATGAAAACACTTCTTCCTTCTGAGTCAGTACTGAGCAAACATCACAGCTTACTGCAGGTGTTGTACCATCTCCAAAGTGAAACTGCTGTATTGATCTCCTCTGCTTACTGGAAGTTCTATAAAATTATTTTTAGTTCCTGGGTGTGCTTCACCTTGAATGTAGTTGATTATTAATTTTTGTAGCAATGGTTTTCACGTGAAACATCTGAGAGACATTGCTTCGATTTGTTAAACAGCCCCAGTAATCCTTGTCAGACTTGGATACGTTTCATATTTCCTCCAGATCCTTCTGCCACCTGGAGAGGATGTTGTGTGGGTTAGCAAACTGCTTTGGAAACTTGGAATGGGAACGTGTATATCAGCACACACTGCTGTGATACGAAACAAAACTTCAGTGATAGCAAAATGACTTAAGTGAGATAAACGAGGCATTTTTAAAGGCAGAACAAACCTCTTCTGTAACAGCTTTTCCAAACTTACTGTACTCCAAAAGGGCCAGCGAGGGACTTGCTGCAAAATCAGACAAGCAGCTTCCACCACATCAAACACAAGGAAAAATAATTGGGGTTTAGTTTACTTACTTGTCATATACCCTGGTTTTAGAGAAGTTTATTGTCTTATCAAATCGGTATTTTCTGTAGTCTTCAACAGCATCCTTAATCATACTGGCAAGCAGCACCACAATCAGAGGCAGCATAGTAATCTCTCTGTGGAAGACTTCTACTTGTGGGAACCAGTTCAGAACCGCCAGAAAGAAGAAATAAAAATTACCCAGCCTGAAATGTATAAAGTAAATGAAAAGTAGTCAGAAATTAGAATGTTTCCTTTTCATAATGAACACCCTTCATTTAGTGTCAAATGAACATTAATCATTTCACTCCTCTACCCTCCTCTTCCTTTCCCAGAATGAATTAACTTAGTTGCTTAACTGAGATGCTAATTTTTTTCTTTAGAAGTGCCTGCGAGATGTATTTTCGTAATATTATAGCTACCTCCATTTTGCCACATGTTACAAACACTACAGGAGCTAAACCTTCTTTAATGATGCTTCCCTGCCTCAGTCTTGAAAATAAGCACAAAATCAAACCAAAAAACTTAAAAAAGTAAACTACTGCAATAGCATGGGTGTAAAAAAAACACATGATCCGAATTATGGAGATGTCCCCATCAGGAATCCCTGAAGGATTCCACGGGTGGAAGGACAAATTATCACTGTGTAAATCCAATATACAGAATGAAAATTGCAAAGCTAGAGATGGATATACAACTTTCATTTATCTTTATCGTAATGATATTTCCCTTCCTATTCATTATTCTGGGGGGAATACATAATTTCAAACCAGGACTTGGAAAGAAACCTGATCTGGCACTTGCATATAAATGTATATTGCTTATGAGTCAGTAGACAAAGTCACTTGCATGCCACTAAAAATGTACCAAAATTAATCTATGAGCCTCTGAAATCTACAGGATTTCATAGGTGTCTCAACACATCCAATCAATGCCTTTTCATGTTCTTAAAAAAACCCAGAGGTTTATTCAACACAGTAGGGGTTTTAAATAAAAACTTGAAATTTTTACATAGAAAACTGTTCCAGCATTCACAGAAGAAGCCTGGTCACAGCAGCAGTGAAGCTCCCCTAGTGTTTACTTGCTTTAAACCTCTGTTTCAGTGTGAATCAAGTGACATTTGCTTACAAATAATCATCACCTACATTCTAGTAATGTGGCAAATACAAAAGCAGCCCTTCTTCATTATCTTCAAATAGCACTCTTTCACAGAGACTTCTTAAATCTCATGTATCATTGAATTACTTTTTTTACCTGTGAAGCTGCTCAAAAAGATTTTGAGGCAAAAAAGTCAACCACGTGTACTTTGTGCTCTGTATCCTGTTGCCAGAATAAAATGTAGATGCTTGTTTCCAGTCTTTCCACTGTCTCCCATTGTCAGGAAACACAATTCTCCATTTGTTTAAGTTGTGTTTTGCTTTGTCTCTGACAGAAAACAGCAGTGGTGTTGATTCTGATAGAGTCTGGGAGGGACTTTCAGCTCCTCGTCGCTGCCAGCGGTACAAAGCAGAGTCCACAGACAAAGCCATTCATAGCAGGGATGCCAGGCTGAAAGACAAATGCATGGCAACGACTGAAAACCAATTCCCTTCTGCTAGAAAATTCACTTCATTTCTTGCTAGCAGTGGTTTAAAGCAGCAAACAATCTTCCTGTTCAGTGCACTGCATGTTCAGTCTTTAAGCTCAGCACTTTCTGCAGAGGATGCACAGAATAAAAGATACAACAAAATCTTCAATATGGAAAAATCTATTTCTATCTCTGGGGAAAAAAAATAAAAATCCCAAATCTATTTTCTCCATGTTATAACAACAAACTAACATAGATAAAGCAAATTTAACAGAAGTGAACAATAGTTTTTCCATCACGAGTTCTGTGTCATTTTCCTCAGTCATAAAATGCCACCAAATCTATTCAGGCATTTTTCTTCAAACGTCTGACTTTCCTACAATACTTTTTTCAATTCACACTTACAAAGGGACTGGCTTAGGTGTTGAATCTTAACAGCTCAGATAATAAAGAGCTGTAGCATCAGCTTAATCTCATTTATGCTCACAAAACAGAGTCTCCATAGAAAACTGATTTGAATGGAAAATGCCAGCCAGCACTAAAACAAGGGATGTTTTATTGGTGGAAGAAGATTTAAATCTCCCAATACTAATCATATGGTCATTGAACACTCATCTTCTGCCTCATTCACACATCCACAACTGCAGTTGGGGTCCAGCAGTGCAGGTGGATGTGCTGCTCTGCTCAACCCAAACACAGTAAAATCTCAGTGAGGCACTAAATGTGAAACAGCCCACGAGAAAAGGCACTGGCCTGGTGCAACTTCAAGGTTCCACCGAACAAACTGTGTGCACTGAACCCACCTCACTTACACGGTGGGAAATACAGAGAGAAAAAAACATTATTTCAACTTGGACAATGGTAATTTAGATGAATTCACTGAAGAACTGGTTTAAACTTTACTTTATAGCAGCTGTGTTTGAAACAGACTGAAAATATCTGTGCTTGTTTGTACAAGTCTAAATAAACACATCTTAAATACACTAAACCTTTGAAATTATTTATACCTTTATTACCGGTGAGTAATTTGTTTCTCCCTGCTTGTCAGCTTCCTCTTTGAAAAAGCCTACCTTTTACTGTATGCAGGATGTGACTTCCTTTGGGGAAAAAAAACCTTAATCATATTTAAAAATATATCCATGTTTGTGTCCTGGAAGGGGAAAAATATACTGTACTGAATTTCACTAACACATCTGGAGTGCGTTGTTTCATCAGCAAATAACAAGTTTCTGCACTATTACTGACTTGCTACTCAAAAAACTTTTGATTCCCAGTTCAGGTTGCTCAGCAGTGCCCAGGCATCCTCTGCAACGTTGAGAATGGTTCATTTATGCCCATCAGAAACTGGGAAATACTGGCTTGACCGACATGGGAAGGATGGAGTACTGCCTTGGAGAGCTGCAGGAAAGCCCTCCACACCTTCCAAGGTGTAACAGCCAATGTTTTAGGAAGACCTGAATCTCAGGAAACTCATCTCCAGAAGATGATTTAAACTGCTAACGTGAGAGAGGACAGCAGACATGACAACAGACTTCCTTATGGCTGAGTTTCAGTGCACCTGTTACCTGGGGAAAATCAGCCATTTGCAGGTTAACACACATGACCTTGAGCTCTGAAAAGCTTCATGCCAAACTGAATGATCTTGTAGTTTCAGCCATAAACAAGATCTCCTGTTAATATGAATCCAAGGTAACTGCTCTGCCAATGCCCGAATGAATTAATACTTTGAGTGAAACCAAAATTATATTCTATCTAAACTACTTTATAATTTTTAATCCATGCTGCTGGAACATTTCACAGTGAAAAGGCAAAAAGGCAGTTCTTGGTAGCTATCAAAAAAGGCACAGCAAGCACTCAGTGAAATGGTGCAGCTCACGGTTGCCGGCTAGTTTTGCCACCTGAGCAGTAAGCTTCCAGTTATTTCAGCTACATCATAAATTGAAGATCTCAATAATGGATGGAAGAGAGACAGTCTTCATACCGCCAGAGCAGGATCACCTAGAGCAGGTCACACAGGAACAGATCCAGGTGGGTTTGGAAGTCTCCAGAGAAGGAGACTCCACAACCCCTCTGGGCAGCCTGGGCCAGGCTCTGTCACTCTCACAGTGAAGAAGTTTCTCCATATGTTTCTATGGAACCTCCTATGTTCCAACTTGTACCCCTTGTCCTGTCACTGGACATCCCTGAGCAGAGCTTGGATCCATCCTCCTGACACTCCCCCTTTACATATTGATAAACATTCATGAGGTCACCCCTCAGTCTCCTCTTCTCCAAGCTGAAGAGCCCCAGCTCCCTCAGCCTCGCCTCAGCAGGGAGAGGTTCCACTCCCTTCAGCATCTCTGTGGCTCTGCTCTGGACTCTCTCAAGCAGTTCCCTGTCCTCCTTGAACTGAGGGGCCCAGAACTGGACACAGCACCCCAACTGTGGCCTCACCAGGGCAGAGCAGAGGGGGAGGAGAAGAGAATTGCTTGTATAAATGCTGGTATATTTTTTGATATATTATGTATATTTATGAGAACAGACTGAGAGAGTTGGGGTTGTTCAGTCTGGAGAAGAGAAGGCTCCGGGGAGACCTTATTGTGGCCTGCCAGTATCTGAAGGGGGCTACAAGAAAGCTGGGGAGGGACTTGTTAGGATGTCAGGCAGTGGAGGGAATGGATTAAAACTAGAAATAGGTCGATTCAGATCAGACATTAGGAAGAATTTCTTCCCCATGAGGGTGGTGAGAATAGGTTGCCCATCCCTGGAAGTGTTTAAGCCCAGGCTGGATGGGGCTGTGAGCACCCTGCTCTAGTGGGAGGTGTCCTTGCCCATAGCAGGGGGGTTGGAACTGGATGAGCTTTAAGGTCCCTTCCAACCCTGACAATTCTATGATTTTATGTAAACCAAAATGATGCACTTAAGGTGACTCTGACTGAGCTGGATATAAACAGCTGAAAGGGGAGTTACTTTTTTCTGGTTTTACAGTTAAAGAAAGGTGGGGTCAATGGTTCATTTGGAGCTGGAGCTGGGGCACGGGGCTGCTGGCAAACCCGGGCATGCTCTGCCTGCAGTCAGGTGCTGGCAGGGCTCAGGCATGGGCTGGCTGTAGGGCACAGTGCCTGGCACACGGGCCCTGCCAGGGGGCCACCAGATGCCAGGGCCAGTCTGCTAGAGAGTAACGGTCGTGTCCTGGACCTCCATAACCAACCGCAGCTGCTCCACTGGGAATGGGGGATGGTGTCAGCTACACCGAGGATAAGGCTGCCTTCTGAAAGCTTGCTCAGCTTTTACACGTGAAGCTTTGTCTTCTTTTGCCTTTCGTTGTTACCATTCTCACCTTGTGCCAGGGAAATAGCTTTTCTTTTCCCCCGGCCTCAGTTCTAGCTGTTAAATTCGGCTGGATTTGAACAGAGTTCTCTTAAGCAGAAGTCTAACAACCAAAGTTCTTTGCAGCAGCCTGCAGGCTCTGCAGTGTTGTGGTTGTGATGGATTAAATACACCTAATGTAGTTAGAAATACATGGCCACACAGACATAAATAACTCTGGGGTTATTTTTTCCTAGATGATGCTGGAGTTCTCTGCAACACTTAGCACGGTGACCAGCTGCCAAGGGTGAAGCACTGCTGCAGAGCTATGCAAAAGAAACATCACATGCTCACAGCTCTGAAGAGGCAGGAAAATCACAAATATTATAAATGCAAAGTGAGGTCATTACATGGATACTGGGTTTAACTGAACTGAGGAGACAGCAGCTTGGGTGACTAACCTGAGCGAGTGACCAGAACTTCAGTGAAGTCAGAGGGCCTCCATTCCTTCATTCCTGGAATGAACGTTGTTCTGACTTGGTATTTGTAAGACTGCTTAATGAAATTCTTCATTTTTTAATATACTATCAAATTTAATTGCATTTTTATAAGAAAAAAAAACCCCAAACCAAAAAGGCAGGAATGAAAACAAGAGTTTATTTGAGAATAAGCTAGCAGAAACACGGGTGCCCGTTCAAAACTGCACAGCCAGGCCCAGATGATGACACGTTTGCTCAGAACTGGTCCTACACTGGTTGTGGTCCTGAGCAGGCAGGCAGAGCAAGCTGAGCACATTTCTTCACACTGTGTATTGTCTGGATGGATGGCTGTCACTCGCTCTGGAGCTCTCCTGTACAGCGCAGCGTACAGCTCCTTGGAGGTGAATAAACTTGTGCTTGATGTGTGGCAAGAGTGACCCACCCTGTCCAACAGTCATGCAGAGGCAGTTGCCTGTCCTGCACCCTGGCTCCCTGTTCCCGCTGCAGGCAGGCTCTGACTGCGGCACAGTTGTGTGGGTGTCAGCATTTTTATATCGCATCACGAGACAGCTATCAGTATAATTTGATCTTTATAGATAAAACATAAAAGGTGAAGTACTGTTCATTATAATCTGATGATCTTTTTTTTTCCTGTTTCACAGAACTGTGGCATTTTTCTTATCCAGCTTGATCTATCTTCCAAGGTCCGTGTGGTGTTACTGTGCCGATGGTATTGCCCCCCAGTAAATTCTGTGTAAACAGAAGAGTTTATGGCTTGAGTTCCTTTACCTTCTTCAGAGGGTTGTGCAAGTCTTGGGAACACTGAGAGCCAAGTGCAAGACAGAGGCCTTGAGTGCTCAGCTGACCTGAGGGCAGCCTCACCGCTCGAAGCCAAGCTGAGACCGGACACGGGGCATCTTTCGGTACATGCAGAGCCACATGCAGATGGCAAGAACCTGAACTAGGGACTGGCTCAGGCAGTTGTGCTCAGCAGCTGTAAAGAATCTCACAGCCCATCAGCAGAGCAAGTGCAAAACTCCCTGGGTGGCTGTTGGAAAGTGAATGGTTGCTCAGAGCTCTTGTCGTTTGCTGCTAAGGGCCTGTTTATTACACGAATGTTTAAATTAATGTGCCATCCTGGAGACACTGGGTTAATGCTTGGATTTAGGATTTCTTACTGGCTGCATCATCCATTCCCTATATCATAAGCTCTGATAGGTCACTTCCTCTCAGTATTTCAGCTTCTTCGTGTCTGAAATAGGCTTGATGATACTTTCCTCTAAATGGGATTTTTGAGTCTGTGTATGACTGGCATTCCTAGGGGCTTTGCCTCTATTAATGGCATAGAGTTTACACTGTTGTAGCTTAACTGGTTATCTGCTTAGCTTTACCATAGCAATAAGAACCGAGGCTTCTCTGTGTGTGCAACCACTTCATTGTTTTCCATGCTAATGCTGGTTTTCTTTCTACAAATAGGGCCTGAGCATCTGGGGCTGATAAAGTTTCCTTTTCAGTTGTCTGCTCCTGCACAATTGGTCGTTGAGTTCAGCAATCTTGGGATTAAGCTGTAGGAGTTTTACTTTAAAAACCCCACAGTGTCAGATATGGTTGCAGGACACTCAGAATCATTTTACGGACGCTTACTTTTAAATCAGAAGCGCAACGGGAACGGTGGCGGTGAATCGAGTCTCTCTGCTCCTTCCCTGAATCTTATGTATTTGTAATAGATACGGAAAGCCCCAGGTTTGTACTTTTCTCCCCCACTCCTGTGTTTTGAATGCTAATCACAGGCCACGGTGAATGTTGGCAGAGGGAAGGTATCTGGCTCTGCTATTCCAAGTATGGAGACATCCTTTTAATTGCCTGCAGACAGCAGATGGTATGGCTTTTGTGGCGTCCTCAGCTCCAGCACAATATAGGCAGCCACTGCACAGCATGCTGCAATTTAGAGCTGAGTAAATATGGGGAGAGTGAAGGGTTAGGGGTGGGAAGGCAGTAATTCCTAGGACATTTGTTCCATTTTTATTTTACAAATTGACCGTGATTTTGTTACGCTTCACTCTTGTTCGCTTTCTGCATCTGTTCCAGAAAACTGCTTTCCTGCCAGGAACATAATACCCAAGCAAATAGTTTTAAAAGGATCATTGTCAACTTCAAAAACCACATCTCCATTTGAAAGTTTTATGTTTTCTTTCATAAGAGGGTGTAAGGTTTTGAAGTTACTTTCAGAAGAGAAGGTAAGTAAAGCAAAACACATAACCCAAACCAAAAAGAATATAAATTCCCAACTAAAAACCATGATGTAAGCGTTTTTTTTTCAGTCCACAGGTATAATCTCTCTCAAAACCTACTCAGAATTTTCTGAAGCCTTTTCTGGTCAGAAAATTCTTTTCTGTTAGCAGTCCCTTTCTCACCCGATTGAGACTTTTCACCCATCACTCAGCATGTTAGTCTGGAATCCTTCTCATTTTTCCCCTGTAAGAAAAGCGTTGAAACTACAAAAATTTTCCTAAGACAGAAAGCATTTCCCCCTTCAAACTGGAAATGCCCTGCACATGCTGTCATTGGTTGAAAGGCTGTATAACTTACAGGCAGCAGAGGCTTTGCACAAAAGCAGCTTAGGAAGTAAAACAAAACCGTAATACAAATGAGGGAGGATTTTTTTGTCATTGAGCTGCAACATGTGAGGCCACAGCAAGACACAGGCAGGGTGTGACCAGGGGAGAGAGGACTGCAGGAGGCAGGACCCCCATCCTGTCTCAGCTCAGCAGCACACCCTGAGAACTGCCCTGCACCCACCAGCCTGCTGGGTTGACAGCACAGCCCAGGGGGGCACTGCTGGTTGGGAGCTGAAAGGCAGCGCTGTCGGTCACAACAACTGTTAGACCTGGCAGTGCCTGTCACCCGTGGAGTTTACAGTAATGCTAGACCGTGGTGTTTGATAGCTTAACCGTTTCCTCAAGTTTCACCCCTTTCCTGAAGCTTGTCTCGTTTTCTGACAGTGTGGACAAAAGTCTGTTCATTAGAAATCCAGAGAGAGTTGCAGGGGATACATTGATTGAGCTGGTGAACTTCAGTGGATCTTCGCTTTCCCCATCTGTAATCCCTGCTCTTCATACCCGTTGCTCGACTCAAAACACACATGTTCTTGCGTTAGCATGTGGGATTGAATTACTGCATTTTGCAGACAGCAAAACTTGTTGAAGAGTGTTATGTATTTCTCCAGGCTCTTGCAGAACCGGGGCAAAAGAGATTTTCTGTTCCTTACCAATTTTATCACTTCAGTTAAAGAAAAGAAACCTCTGATCTGTTGCACAATTTTCACACAAATCCTAGAAGTGGTTTTGCCCAGGCTAAAACTGTTGCTCTGTGTCCTCAGCCAGTGCAGCTATGCCAGTACACAGCAGCTGGGAGTTTCCTACCCTGCTCTATCTGCACCTGGCAATGGATTCATGAGGCATGGGACATCTCCTCTGTGCATTCTGAATTACCCAGCAGACTCACAGCCTTTTAACATACAGTTATCTTCACAGAAATCACACCTCTGCTTTTGCAGAAGACGTATATTTGTACTTTATACAAAGCACTGTTTGCCTCTTAATATTAAATAAGATATGGGACCATGGTGCAACAGGCTAATATAATGTACTTTATATGCAAACATGGTGCCACAGACTAATTTCATGTACTTTATATCCAAACATGGTGCCACAGACTCATCTAATGTACTTCATATCCAAGTAGTGTAATATTTCATATGCTTTTTTTCTTCTGTGTGAATATAAGGTAAGACATATGGGCAGGTGCAATAATTTACCTATATCCTAGCAGAACTACTTAGGAATCTTTGCAGCTTGTTTCTCATTTTGAGATTTTAACTAATTTAGGGTGTGCTCCCAAATAGAGCAAGGCTGTGATCTCAGGCCACTGCTTTGAAGCCATTTTCTGCCCCTTTCATTGTAACATATTTTACCATTATTTCATCCTGACTGCAAAATCAGTGTAATCTTGAAAGCAAAAATCTAACACTTGGTTTAAATATGCACTAAAATGAAAACTGAGCTTTTGTCCTTGATTTCTGCTGATCTCCAGCTTATTGTCAAGGATGTATAATTGAATTATAACCTTGATTTTCGTACAGGTCAATGGCATCCATGCTAGTGACTCACCTAGATCATAAAAGGCTGTTTCCAAGGGGTGTGGGTATAGGTGGGCTGACCAGCTTGGGCTGGTGGATAAAAACGACAGCTTCAAGCCATCTGCACTTACCCATTCTTCTTTGTTCCAGCTGCTGTTCTGCTCTGCCAGCCACATCACCAGGGCAACATGGCATTCACAGGCAAATATGAATTTGAAAGTGATGAGAACTATGATGATTTTGTGAAGAAGATTGGTAAGTATGTCTTGGAGTGTAAGTCTTAAAGTTTATAAATGAGTTAAAAATACTTTTTTTTTTTTAATTTTTTTTACTGAACTGTGCTCTCAGCAGGGGCTAAAACTTGTAGGAGTGCTATGCACTTCAGCAAGGAGATGCAGGTTTTGTTCTTAAAAGCAGCATCATCAGCCACAAGAAATACTCCTGTGCTACAGAAGCAGTATCTATTTCCAGTGGCAGCAAAAGGAAGAGCCAAAACGGTTGCAATGTGATGATTGTGAAGGTCACTGTCGTCAGTGGGAGTATAAATTTAGTATGAAAATGCTTGTCAAAACCTCAGGCAGGAGCAGGGTTCTGGGGATGCTTTCAGAAGATGGTGCAGACCTGATTCAGAGTTTACCCAGTAAAAGCTCTTAGGAACACTTAAACACATAAATTAACACATAAAACACTTAAAACGCATAAATTAAGGGCTTGTGTTGATTTACTTAAAAAGCAATAGCAAACAGGTAGGTGCAGCTATATAGCAAAGTTCATACACATTCAATTCCACATATCTGCATGTATAGGTTAAGTAGAAGGGAGTATTTATATGTACTTTGTATCTATACATTTATTCTGTGTATTGTTTCTCAGGGAAAAGAATACAAGACCAAAACTTAATTATTTTAGCAAATACCTAGCTGTACACCCATATCTTTCTTTATGCCAGTAATTTAAACTCAGAGCTTTGATATTGCTGTAAAAAAAAACCCAAACAAACAAAAGCCAAATAACAAATCAGATGCTCAGAGACATCCGTGTCTGATAACAAACATACTGTTAGCATGCTTCAATTCAAATACAGCTGGTAGGCTATTAGATTTGATAAACTGTATGTTTGTACTGATTAAGGGCTCCCTAGTGACAAGATTGAAATGGGAAGGAACTGCAAAATAGTCACCGAGGTGGTGCAGAATGGCAATGACTTCACCTGGACACAGCATTTCCCAGGAGGCCGCACCACAACCAACTCTTTCACAATTGACAAGGAAGCAGACATGGAGACAATGGGTGGTAAGAAGTTCAAGGTAAATTAATTTAGCTCTTAAATTCTACGCTGTCTTGGTTGGGTTTTAATTTAGGGTGGAAATCAAATCTCTCTCAGGGACACCTTCCTTAAACTCTTTTTCACCTGTCATAGTTTAGAAATGTATTTTTTTTCCTCCTGTTTCTTACTGCCTATCTGTGATACCTAAACCTGATTTTAAAGAGAGCTTCAGAACTACACATACTAATCAAGAACAAGGGTAGAGTGTCAAGCACCTACTTGTTTCACATCTCGAGCAAACAATGCTCATTAAAACTCTGAAGAGCTGGTTGGCAGCCGTGTTGTCGTCCAGCACCATCCAGCAAGTGCAGCACTTGCTGCAAGGGAGTGTTCTGGTCTCTAGCTCTGACCATGCCCATCAGCAGCACTCCCCTGGGGTAGTCACCTGTGCATCAGCCTTAAACAAAATACTGGGTAAAGTGAAGGGGGGGGAGGGGGAGTAAAAATCTCTGTGTCCCTCCTGTTGGAAGTACAGAGCAACTTGGAACTTCAGCATCCTCTAGTGAGACTGAACATGATATTGATCTGCTCCTGTTACGGACAAGATCTGGATAGAAAACCCGCTGTAAAACAGTTACTTTACTTTATTCATTTCTCATCTATTGGAAAGGATGATAGTTTGAGACAACTAAACTCTACATTTGTGAGGTGTCCTGAACCCTACAACAGATGACCAGATAAATGCTTTATACGCATTGAAGAGATGGGAAAACCAACAATTGCATCAGGGAGCTGTGAGAAACTGCAAACAGCAATGACATTGCATGCTTTTCAGAATGCTTTTGTAGTAATACCCTTCTGGGTATGAGAGAAAAAAAACCAAACCCACACGTATTTGGCTTTGCAAAATCTTTGTGAAACCTGATAGAATAAGCCACCTTACAAATACCATGCTCTTTTTTTTTGGCCCTGGGCACTTGAGCAGTCCCAAGCCTGTTAAGTTGCCAAAGGTGGAGGCAGAGTAAGTGACTTTCAGCAGAGAAACCACTGCCTTTTAGTACAGTGTCACTAAACAATACAGTATCTAGTAAGCTGGGTTCCTTGTAGCTCATAAAAAATGTTCACTCATCTCCTCATTTTGCAAATAACTTTTTTCTCTTCCAACTCTGACTGGTTCCTTTGTCCTCGGGGATAAAGATATAAGCAAGACTACTAGTTAGACAGAACTGGTTTTTTGGTGGAACTACGTATCTCTTTTTCAGCTGATAGTTAAGATCATTGTTAGAGTTATGAATGGTGTGTAGATAGGGAATTTGCATGTATTATTAGATGAACATTTTTCTTTTTAAATTGTGGACATTTAAGAACTAAAACGCAAGCATTTTAGTCTTGTTCATGAAGCTACATGTGTAATATATAACTTCATTTGTTTTAAAGTAAAAACTTTGGAGCATTGGGCGTACAGATGTTTACAAGGTATCTGCTAATATAAATGCCAGTAACCCCAGAGAATATTAAACCTTTTTCTATTACAGGCAATTGTTAGAATGGAAGGTGGGAAAATAGTAGCTGATTTTCCCAACTATCATCATACTGCAGAGATTTGTGGAGGAAAGCTAGTAGAGGTGAGTTCTCAAATATCCAAGTTAGTTTATTAAAAAAACCAAACTCACACACACCTCAAGCAGCAGGCTCAAAATTTTGAGTTTAGGAAAAAATTTTTAAAGTGAAGCAAAACTTAAATAACTTTCTCCATCATTCTAGATAATCTTCTACAATTTGATTCAGGTTTAATCCAAAAATTAAATGAACAAACTTTTAATTATATATTTTTTTATAAACTTAAAATTTCGATCTTGCATCTTAGGCCCAGACACACAGTTGTATAGCTGTAAGACTGGGATGTTCAGACTGAAATACTCCCAAGCTGCCGTGTCTGTGTCTGTATTCACTGTGCCTGTACTTCAAGAACAGAAAATAATACATAGAAAACTTTTCACCTACTACTTACATGTTACTATGAAGTTACTAATTTTGTTTCATTCTTAGAAACCTATATAGCTGCAACTCCTCACAGAATTTCTGTAGGACCCTATTTCTTTAGTTTTACCAAAGGGGAAAAAAAGGACCACAAAACAAAACCAAAAACAAACAAATAAGAAAAAACACACAAAAAAAGAAACCAAACCCAAAACCAAAACCCCACCACAAGCCAACAACAGACACTACCACCAAAACACTGAAGAGGTTGGATGTCAAGTAGTGTCTTACTTTATTAACAAAATGCCAACATAACTTTGGAAGATTACTGGAACTCCAGTACTTAAAGCAAAACATGTAAAGCAGCCAGGATTTTCAAACAGTGACTTATGTCTGTGATAGTTTGCCATCTCTGAGTGCATCTTCAGAGACTGCTGCATCTTCAGTAACCACAACTTACTCTGGGAATCAAGAAAGGCCATTCACCCTCCCTGAAAGTAATAGTGTCAATCATTTATTGCTTTTGGAGAACAATTCTCTCACTTGTCTACAAACCCTGCTAACTTGGAGTTGGTGAAGCATGGCTAACACAGGGTACGTTCAAATTATCCCTAAGCCCCTGTTTAGAAGTTGTGCTTTTTCTGCATAAGTATTTTTGCACTGTGTATTTCAGCCTTGACAAGGACATATCTTCTAGATAACCTTCTACGAAAGGGTAAATGTTCCTTCAGGAAGGGACAGGTTCTGTGAGCCAGTCAGCAGGTCTTTTCATTTGTGACAGCAGAGCTCTGCTTACACTGTTCAAACTCAATGTTTGGTTTGTTCTTTATTCCAGATTTCTACTACTTGTGGTGTAGTCTACAAAAGGACCAACAAAAGGATTGCTTAAGGCAGTAAAGCCCCTCCCTTCCAGTGCACTGAAAAAAACACTATAAATAAATAAAATAGTGTCGATTGTCTTTCTCTCACTCTTTCTTTGTATTACAAACACAGAATTGTTTTTCACAGTAGCCTCATCCACAGCATTGACACTTGCCCCATTCCTAAAGATCTGACAAATCCTCAGAGAATCAGAAGGCAAAAATCAGAAGATGCAACAGAGCTTTTAATGATGCTGCCAGTCCCAGTATTTCAGGCTATGACACATACTTGGCATATTAAAATGGTGTCTATCACCTACTTAATGGCAGCACTGTTCAGCTTCTGCCTAGCCAACAGGACAATACTCTGCTTAAAGCATATGTCCAAATGCTAGACCTGATGAAAGTCTTTTGCCCTGTCGCTGGTTGGAGGGCAGAAACTCAGGAGCTTGAGAACAAGACAGTCAAGTCAGTTTATCACTCATTGAAAGGTATTTTTTTCACAGGGCTATCATGGTTTTCTCATTCTCATCAGTATCTCCTCTTAGAAGACAGTTAAGGTTTTACCGACTCCTGCCAGAAAATGCAGACTCTTTATTTTCTCTATGCAATCCCATTATTTCCATGGAGTACATGTGGAAGCCCGTTTCCTCCAACAGGAATTAAGCATAACATAGGGTTTGGCTTCACTGTTTCAAATCACTTCTGGCCAGCGCCTGGCCCACAAAGCTTTTTCTTTTCCAGATTCCTTTTTCCAAGCAGTCTTGCCTTCTGGATCCACCTAGCTGCTTGCTTTCACAAACTAATCAGTAACTAGCCAGGGCCTGTGTCTTGTGTACACAAACCTTCACTTTCTGATGGGCATATGCTCACGACTGATAATCCCAATCATATCAAGCATCTTGCATGTAAAAAGCTTTTAATTCCTTTTTATATCTTTCATCAATAGAGATGACTAAGTTTTCCAGCTGCAAGAAGGTTTCATCCAGACTCTACGTTTACCCAGAAAAGGCTGCACATGTCCTGTGACCAGGTTGCTCAGTGTTACTTATGCTCTGCTTTAGAATCAGACTGATGCTGAACTCTAATTAAACATAAGTCAAATCTGAAACCTGCTCAGTCTTGAGACATTCTTTTGATACTTGCAAACAGACCTATTGATTTAATAGAACTCCGCCGAAGTAATGAGAGATATCTTTTCAGGCTCAAGTTCAAGCCAGCTAGTACGATAAAGAGTGTGACATCTTAAAACATTTGGATTGAGAATATGCCCATTCTATGCAACACTTACCCAAGTACACAGAACAACCTGTAGCGTTAGGCATAGGTATACACTGGGCAAATGTGGGATGAAACTAAAGCTCATAATCGAGTCAAGGGAGGGTGCTGCTTTGTCTGAACCATTCACACCCACAAGAACCTGAAGGAGCCAATTCCAATACCTGGTAGTTCCCTGCTTTGAAGACAAAATGGAACCAGCCACCACTACTTCCAGTTCAATAAGCAACTACACTTAGTGATGTGCAACCAGCACATTTTGTTTCCACGTTCTGCATCTGATCAACTCCCCATTACACAGGCAACAAAGCTTTGAAAGGAAGGGTGGGATTTTTATCTAGGCTCTCTAGAAAGCATGTAAGTGGTGCTCTCACATGGGGAAAGAACCCACATGTCTGGTTTTTTAACTGGAGGATATTCTTCAGGCTTGTCTTGAAGTAGCAAGTTAGACAGCAAAATAAACACCACTTAAAGAAAAAAAA
>WTSP01000006.1:8249-18311 GCA_025331215.1 Actenoides lindsayi | reverse complement strand
TACACTGTTGATTGGTACAAAGGTGACAAAAATACCTCTTGTCATAGTAACAGAACATTGCGGTTTAGCCTGAGCTAAGATAGTACAGCGCGATACCGTTGCGGTTAAGCTTCTCAGCACTCACACAGCCTTCCCATGTAAGACCGTTCCCCTTGCTTAACTTGTTTGATTAGCAAACTACCCCTAGTCACTTATTACCATGGCACAAACAGAACCTACAAGTCAGTGGACAATTCCTGCTTCGAAGAGACAGTCACGAGAAGACGGACTGACTGTACAACTGTGTTCTCTTCTTCAGCCTTTTGATCTCCTCAGCTGCAATGACCACAAATCTGGCCGTCACATTTGTCCTGCCCCTCTTCTGTCCTGTAAAATGTTGCAAGTGCTCAGATGAAGGATTTTTAAAGCATAAACATGTATTCTTTGTCGGTTCTTAAAAGGTAGGGAGAAACCACAAAAAAAAAATAGTTCAGCTGTATGCTTGTTTATTGGAAACCTTCAGTGGGAACTTAGCAAGCACTTGTCACAATTCAGCACAAGGGCAGTCCCAAGTATAACACTGCACACAACACAAATTCTAAGGGTGATAGAAAAGAAAAACTACACAAAAGTACTGCCACATCATGGTGGCCTTTATGTCTGTTGAAGGACATGAAAAAAATACACTGAAGTCTTATGGAAATAAAGTTTAATATAAATACAAAGCCAAGAGAATAAAAGCTGAACTAAGTTCTCTAAACTTCTAGACTGCTTTCTGAAAAGCACTGCCCCTTCATTTACAGTTCATTTAAAAAAACCAACCCAAACAAGCCAAGAGGATTCCTCGAACCTGCTGAATGAAGGAAATCATTAACTTCATACTAAAGTCGCATTCTCAGAAGACAGTTACACAAACATGCATTAGCATGTGGGCTAGTTTTTCCCCTCCACCCTTAAAAAAAAAATCTCTAAAAATATAATTTAAAACAGCACTGTGACACGTGACTTAAAGTCAGACAAGCATATTGCACATTACTTGCATCGCTGTCCTGAGAACCTTGAGAGAACGTACAAACCAAGAGCACTGCCTTCAAACAAATCTAGAATAGTGGTTGCATGTATCAAAGCTAAAGTTCCACGTTTGCAGAAGTCCATTTCTTCTGAATACCTACATGACATAAAAACCCAACAAACTATACATTTGGTTTTTTTGGAACAATCATCCCTGGTTTCAGTTGAGAAAGAAACATTTGTGTGTGTGACAGCAGGTGAGCATCTCATTGCAAAGCAGCAAGAGATCATCAATTTACTGGCTACGTTGTCCAAGAGAATGCTAAACTGGTATTAAAAAAAGCCCCAGACTAAATCAGTGATGACGAGCACTGCAGTCAAACTCTCATTTCACAGTAGAGTTAACCAGTTCCATATCTTTGCCCCCATTAACACCAGTTCCCCTGTCTCGTGGCTCAACTACTGTAACAAATCATTGAGCCCAAAAGATGAAATAACTGAAGGCAATGAACATTTCAAGAGTTTTTCCAAGAGGATTTCTTCAAGTAACATTAAATCCCTGATAAAGCTCATGAACAATTTTACTAACAGTAATCTCCAGTCTCAAAAGCAGCATGTTAAAGATCAAAGAGATGATTTCAGTTTGGTTTTGTTTTGATTTTAATAAAATACTTGAAGGCAGAGAGATGTTCTGTTCAGCAGCACCACATTTAGATTCCAAGAGAATTTGAAGTCCAAAATTATTTTATAATCTTCTGGCCTATTTTTCTTCTTTTCTCTTTTACTCTAAAGTCTCTCTCGTGAACCATCACTCCTGCTCCAAGACAACGGGAAGTGTTCTACACAGATTTGTGCAGTATCAAAGTTCACGTTTAACTGATACCAGTTTCAGTGTATTGTAGTAGAAGCTTCCAGTAGTATAAAGAGCAACATGGCACTGGAGGGAAGGAGGGCACGCCGTGCTTTCCAGTGACATTCCCTAGGTACGTTGCTACTGGGCCAGAAATTCACCAAATGCTCCACCTGAAGTAACTCAACCCAAGCTTTCAGCCAGCTCTGACGAGTCACGAACTGAAGAACGGAAGGAAGCAATCTCCACAGGGTTTCTATGCAGATGCCTCTCCAAGTGATACTGAGGTATATTCATGAATTTCTATTTCTTTTCTCATTAAAGGCCAAAGGTGGCAGAAAGGCACCCAGGTTCCAGCGATCAGTGGATCCAGCCCAACAGCCTCTGAATGGTAAGTCACGAGGATCCCGTTCCCTCATGGATTTCATTCAGACACGCATCTTGTATCCACGCAGCCTCTCTTCTTCAGCTTCAGATCACCTTGTCCTCCCATCGATATTTATCCATCAAAACACCCAGCAGCATAGGAGTGATGAGCACTGAAGTAACTGCTGCCGTAAGGCGTGGAAATGCAGCGTACGGGCTCCGTTGCCAGCGGCCCTTGGCCGGGCAGGGCCTGTGCCAAGGATGGAAGGCTGGCCTGAAGAGCTGCACAGGAGTGCAGGGAGCTGTCAGCGCTCCCAGCAAGCACCCCGCCGGGCCTGGGGGCCTGCAAGGACTCACGGTAAGCCGAGCACAAATCTTGCACCGGAGACTGGAACTGAGCGAGCGCAGCTGAATGCTGGGCTAGAGGGTGATAACTGGATTGCTGGAAGAGAACCTGAGTAGGGACCTGATGGCTCAGATCTCCCATGGCTTCCTGTTCTTGATGTTGAATGGTTATTTGCTTTTTTATGTTACTGGCTTCTTTGATGTCATTCTCGTAATATCTGAAACAAATCACAAACAAGATGTGTCAAAGAGAGAAGTTGAGAGTTTGCACATATTCCAGAGTTTTCACCAGTCACGCTACGTCATCAGCTTTTTGGCCCTAACCCTCTATGGTAATCCTCAGTTGCTTTCACAATTAGTTTCTAATTATCCTGCTGCAACCTTCACACACTCGCAACAGGTTTATGAATCATTCTGCATCAAAGGTATGTTTGTGGAACCTTAAGTGCACAACACACACGCAGACTATTTCGAAACGTTGAAGTATTTGCAGAGTACTAAAGCACAAGGCTATAAAGGAACAAAGCAAATTCCTCTTAAATATCAGGAGAAAAAGGTCCTAACACTTTTGGTTATCATGACAATGATGAAGCACTGGAACAAGTGGCCCAGAGAGGTTAGGAAATATCTGTTCTTGCAGATAGTCAACACTTTACTAGACAACACCTCAAGCGGTCCGACTTAACTTCAGTGGGCCCTGCTTTAAACAGGAGTTCAGAAGCTCCACCATCACTTCCCAAACTACATCATTCTATTGATCACTGTATGTGCTCTTGTACCACACCAGTCATGCCCTTTACTGGAGAAAAAACAAAGAACAGTTCTGAAATGTCTCCTTCCTATATTCTTGATGTTAGAGATACTTGCTGCAGGGACACACCAATATATAAACACAGGTATGATGAGAAAACAAAGGGAAAATGCTTTCATCAACTGTCTGTAAAAGCTTCCACCCAATCACACAGGCAACCAATACAAAAACCCCAAACACAATGAACACCAAATTGTACACTGCATTGCAAATACTGTTAAAATACAGTATTTGAAGTGAGCTAATTTTTTCCTTTTATTCCTCTCCCCAAACTGGAGATGGAGATTACCGGTACGATATTGTACTATGATAATTCTAGCTACAAAACTGCTTAAAAAAAAAAATAGTATGTGTGTCTTCCTAAGAGCATAAACAAGTTATTTTCCCTCTGATCTTACATGAGCATCATTTCAATGCATTGGGCAAGATGTTCCCAGGAATAACAGGTTAGCAACTCAAGCTGTGTTGTCCAGGCAGGGTAAATCTGCATACAGATACGCGAGGCGCACACACAAGCTGCAGCAATCAGAGAGGGGCGGAAATGGAGGAAAATGGGATCTACAAAAGAAAAACCCAAGCAAGAATTAGACTCTTACTAATCACTGCTGTGAGCCTATTACATGTACACGTGGCAAAATGCGACAAAACTAAAGCCCCAACTTTGTTCTGCACATCACAGAGTATTGACTCATGACCAGAAAAAGTCTCTCTAAACTGGATGAAGCTTTCTTGGAGATCTCTCTACTACTTGTTTGAAACTACTATCAAGGCTTTATAGTAATTTCTTTCATGTCAGAAAGCCACAAAACAGACGATGCTGAAATGTGCAGACTGGTCTCAACTGAACCCAAGTTGGGTATTGCCAATTACACATTAGTGTTGACCATGGCTTATGAGGATGCTGCAGTTCACTGCCTCTCACGCGGGCAGATTCTGGAAGCAATGCTGCAAACCAAATCATTAAAAGCCCCATCATTCTAAATGTGTCACGTCTTGCAGCACAGAACACTCTAAAAAATATCATTAAAAAAGATTCATACACTGAAGCGCATCGTATCACGTCTGCACCCGATAGCAGTTCACATTCTGTGTCAGATCAAAAAATCAGACCCCATTTCTGACAGTCTCACCAATTAATGGACTAGGCTGAAGAAAAAAGTTGCTCTAATTTAGAGATTTTTGCAAAGAGACAAGAAACTTAGGCACAAGGAAGGGCCAGGGTGCCATTTGCCACCTGCAGCAACTGCAGAGAAACCATTCTGCACGGGTAATTTGGTTGTTTTACAACCAATTTTAAAGCCCTTCACTCTTTCACATTGACTTTTGCCAAATGGGAGATCATTCCACAGCATAAAACTAAGCCTCTTACCTTGCAGTGAGAAATCAAGAAAATAATACACGTATTTCTCCAGAAAGCCTTTGATTTTGGCCAGCGAGGTGATTGGCCAGCCATTGTGAAGGTCACTCTCTCCAACGGACACGCAGAGGTAGTAGTCAATGTAGTGTGCTGGGGTCGGTAGGCAAAGGTTCCAGTTGAAGTTCTCCAAAAGCAGCATTTCCATTCTAAGCAAATCTTTCTTGTTCAATACCACGTTCACGTTGCACATGTATGCCAGGTTATTTAAGTGCTCCAGCTTTGGAACTTTATCTTCTTTTTCTTCAAATTTGCCTGCCAGAAGAAATGGGTTTCAGATAAGATTTATTTTTACGATCGAGTGTCCAAAATCCAACAAGGAACACTCCCCAAACCAGAAGGTGTCATGATAAAAGGTGCTTTTTAAAGGATAGGACACAAGCAGGAAAGAAAACAATGGCCTGATCAACATATTCCTGTATCCTTTTTTTAGGATTCTGTTTGCTTGGTTTTTATAGTATTGATGCCAAACCCAAGACTATAAACTCACCAGGATTACAGAAAGTTTTTCTGACAGTAGCTGGAATGCTGAAGGGCATTCAGTCAAGTGTAAAGAAAGCAAGCAATGGGGAAGATACAGCAAAGGAAGATCTAATATTGAGGGAAAAACACTCCTTTGGGTGTGGAAGCTCAATGTACACTCTACAAAAAGGAAGACATTAAAAACCCTTGGGCAACACCACCTTTGCCCTTGCTGCTTCAGGATTTCTCTTTGTTCATTCCCATCTTGGAGGGGCTCGTTAGCTAAGGTCACTGAAAGGCTATGAGAAGTACACTGTAACCAAGTGATTAGCATAAATAATTCCTATGGGGTTAGGAGGAAGAATACATTTTCTGAGTCGAGATAGCTGAGCAAAGCTGCACCATTTTCTGAACGGTGCTCACCAGCCTGCTGAAACAGCACTAGTCTCTAGAATCACTCCATTTTCACCAGCAGCTACTGCTGTCACGTGGTACAGAATAACCAGGGTCTCACTCTAGTCACCCTTCTTCTGGAACACCCAATTTCATTCCCAGAATTCGATCGATCAGTAATAAAGCAACAGTGTTACTTTGCTGCACACTTAAACCAATTAAGTCTTCTTCATTTCACACTGCTGGTTTACCCAGCCAAAAATGACCCATCCACCTACCAATCCTTGTTCAACAGCTACCAACGGGCAATCACCAGTAAGTGTCCAGTATAGCTTAAAAGAACATCCCAGCTGCAACAGCCAAACCCATAGCTAGTTAAAAGTACTCTGTTTTTTATCCTCTTTGTTCTTCAGGGCATATATGCCACAATTGATTCTTGCTCCAGTTGTTCCTCCATCACCTCTGTAGGAGTCATCCTTTACTAACACAGGACTAAGATATTAGCACGTCACATGGCTTCAGAATATTCTCATCAACTCTAAAAACAATTAAAATGAGTATTACACTAGAAAAGTATTTTAAAAAGAAGTCAGGTCTTGCATTTAGGATAGAAATTCCATCCAGAGTCTCTCCAGCATATTAAAAACTGACAGTTTTCTGAACGTTTACCAGCATAAGTGTCTTTTTAACACATTTACAAATGGATTTTCCATCTTGTAGCCTGTTCAGGTATGATGGATATGAAATGCATTAAAAATGTAATCTAGCAGCCACCTCTCCGTAAAAGAGCATAACAATAACAGTGAACAACACAATTCAGCCATCCTAGGAACTAGAACGGGAAAGCATTGCAAGCACACTAACTCAAAAAGCCCCTAAAATTCAGGAGTCTGCACACACTTTCATGAACTGTTTAAGCAAAGTGAAATTTGAGAGAAAAGTTAACCCTTTGGGGTTGCCCCCCCCAACCAGGTGATGTGTCAGCCCGATACAGAAATTTAAGGCATATGGGAAAAACCACTGCATGCCCTGGAGATTAAGGACAAGACCTGTCATTCTGGGCTCTCTAAGTTCTTCCCACTCAACCTTGGAAGAAGGCTATAGTCTGGAGAGCAGACTACCAGCAGAGCAGTGCTGGGAATGTATCATACCAACACAGGACTTGACCAAGATCAGTTTTGTTTTACAGTTTTAAAGTTAAAAATCATTGGTAACAGATGACTTTAGTGATTTAGATTACAAGTTATTTATTATTTTGCCCCTTATGCTTTTCAACACCCTAGTTCCCAGCTTTAATGTTACACAGCAGCAGCCACTACAACAGGTAGGAGACACCAAGTATAAATGTAGCTAGCCAAGTCGAAGAAAGGCTCCAAAACCACATTGGGAATGTGGGGAGAAAAATAACTCCGAAGTTTTGCTTCAAATAAACTGTAATATTGTAATATGAGGTATTTTCCAAAGCAGAAAATGTGATCAAGGTGCTTGTTTGTTTTTTCAACTCCATTTTGACCTAAACACTTTGCTTCTCACCTATTTTCAAATTGAAATCTGGAGGAGACAGCAAAAGTTCATTCATTCCATCAGAACCAGAAAGTTGAGAGGCAAGCTGGCAAAGAAGTTTAAGATTTTTAAAATGCAGCGTGTCCTTTTCCAGTTCCCCATTTTCCCTTAAGATATTGGAATATACTATTCCTATTTTTGTTCCTTCACTTACACCAGCAGCTGAGATTCTATGCAGAGCGTATTTATGCTGAGAGAACCAGGAACTGACACAATTGCTGCGAGAACACTAAGTGCTCAGCCAAGACATTTGCAGGTCTAGTATTGACCAAAGTAGTAACAGTGCCTGGGTGAATCCACATCACACTTTGGGAATTAAAACAAAGCTGTTTCAGCTACATTATCACCTGGAGTCTGTAGTTTGAAGTTCATAAGAATTGTGTTTGAGCCATTTGCACGCTTTTGAAATGCCACTGCAGACACCTCAAATTAAGTTTGGTGTGGTGTTCTGAGCTCTGGTCACTGATAAAACCATTTAGTTGCCACTTCTGCCCTCAGAAGTGGTACTGTTTCGAGGTAGCAGAATCATAAGCCTTTAAAGCAGCGTTTCATTTAAGAACTATATGGATGCTGCAAATTTTTATCCAAGGAAGCCTACCAAGGACAACAGGATGAATAAAACAAGATTAACATGTGACATAGGTTTACACTGGTGACCAACTTTTTTGCCAAATCTAAATAGATGAGAGCAGCATGGGACATTTTTTACAGAGTGTATAGTATTGTCATTAGTGAGGCAAAGATTCTCCAAGTTGCTGTAGATCACGTTCTGTCCCACTCTGAGCTGCTGTCCTAAGTGCAAGATCTGACTTCTTTTTTAGGTTCAGATTGCTCCCGCAGAAGGAAAAAAAAAAAAGCAATTGCTTTTTGTTACACATTCACACTTTTGTTTTGATGAATGAAAGCCAGAATAAGTCCTGTTGTCAAGGGGAACAGGCTTAAGTGATAAAGAGTACATTTCATTAGTACATTTGCCACACGATCAAAACAGCCTATCCAACCGTGCCAGCTTTGCACTAGGAAAAGCCAAACCTCTCCGAGAAGCATCTCCGCTATCAAATGGACTCCGAAGAACCCACTGGTCCAGCGTGGGAGGCAAGAGCCAGCATGCCCACCTCCTGCTGCAGGCTGGGCAGATCATCCTCCTGGGGTTTTGCACGGGGGGTTAGCAAAACAAAAGCAGGACATGCAGGCAGTTTGGTTTATTACCTTGTCAGAGTCCTTGAGAAGACCAAGGAACAAAAAGGACTGCCAATTTAAAGAGTCATTAAAGTTTAAGCGCTTTTTGTCCCATAAACTACTAAAGCCAATCCAAAAGGATAAACCAGTCAATCCCATCTAGCCCAGCATAAAGAGCCCATGGCTGCTTACACAGCTGAAGGACTACTTCTCTTTATGCCTGCATTGCTCCAGAAGGTGATATGACAAACTTCTGAGACTCTCTCCCATGCCACCCCCAGATACCAACACAGCTTCTAACTGTGCTCTAAGCAAAGCAAGACAGAAGCTATTTTAGAGGTTGCCTGCTTAATTCCCTTTCCCACAGCATCTTTTTATCTGTACAATACCTGGCACACATGTAAACCTCTCTGCTCAAGGCACCCGAGTCTTCAACGCCTGACTACAGTAAAGCTTAATTACTAAAGAAAATATTCTGTACATGTTACAGCAACTAATAAAAAAAAAAGAGACACTGCAGACTAAGCCTTGCACTAATCCATATCCTGGACTGACACTCACTGCTCTCTTACTAAAACAAAAAGTAGCTCTGCTGTCTTTATCAGAGGAGTTACCTGCTCATGAAAATGGGATAATAAATGGAGAATGGATCACAAAGCACAGTCCAACAGAAAAGCTCCCCAGTGTCAAGGAGGAATTAGGTGATAAAGGATTACCCCTGCCCTAAACAGCCCACTTAGCACAGATATCTTTTCTTGCTCTAATTTCTTTTATTGTCCCAATTTAACCGAGCTGCTGAGAATCCACTGGTGGATTAAGAAGCTGGGCAAAAGAATGCCAGGAAAACCAGAAGGGTTCTGTGAAACAATGCAGCACTGGCTGTGCTGAACAGCTTGAAACAATACTCACATTTAAAAACATTAAGTCTCTATAGCAGCAGAACAGCACTGAGGAAGAGGGGCTGGAAGAACTAGAACTGGTGGAACACTCAACACCACTGAACGCCTGAGAGTAGCTGAAGCACCAGCCTCTGCAGAGCTGGCTCTCCAAGGGACAGGGAACAGCTTTTCAGACTGCGCTAGAATCTTGCGGCAATGGGCAAAAGCTGCACTGCTTTAACTATTTGTTAGCTATTTAACTATTTGCTCCCTCCCCAAAGCCACTGCCCAGGCACTCGCTCCCTCCCCAAAGTTCACAGCTCCTGCAGCTGGACCATCTGAATGGATTGTGTCCCTGCAGTTCATCTGCTGTGGGGCAGGTGGTTTGCACAGCTTCCAGCAGGGAACTGGAGCCAAGTAGCAGGAAAGCAGATGGGGTTTTTTTGTTTGTTTTTTGGTTTGTTTGTTTGTTTTTTTTGTTTTGTTTTTTTTTTAACACAGAACACTTGGGGCTAGAGCACCTTAAAACCTCACAATGATTTTCTGTAATAAGTGCCCGATGAAGATGCAGTTTAGGACGTTACAACCTGCTGCTGCTCGACAGTTGTCCTCTACTAGGGGCTGCATTCTCAGCTGCTAGGTGACAGGTAATAAAAGTTCCTCAGGAACTTGCATTATGCCTGAAAGGAAAACTACATCAGCTTTCTACAGCTCCCTGAAGGGAGGCTGTAGTCAGATGGGGACCGGGCTCTTCTTCCAGGCAACCAGTGACAGGATGAGAGGGCATGGCCTGAAGCTGCACCAGGGGAGG
>WTSP01000005.1:15782-31656 GCA_025331215.1 Actenoides lindsayi | reverse complement strand
TGGTGAGCCCAGGACCGTTTCCAGTAATCCCCTGCTGTCTTGTTCTTTTCTTTTCTTTGGGACCAAGCAAGTGTTTGTCTCTGTGGCTCTCCATTAATATTACATACTGTAGGCTTTTGAAGCTCTTCTGTGGTTTGGCTTGAGGTTGTGGAGTCTCCTTTCTCTGGAGACATTCAAAACCCTCCTGGATGCATTCCTGTCTGACCTGCTCTAGGTGATCCTGCTCTGGCAGGGGGGTTGGACTGGATGATCTTTCAAGGTCCCTTCCAATCCCTAACATTCTGTGATTCTTTGATTGGCTGAGGGCTTCACTTCATACCTGGCTGATTTCCTGGCTCAGAAAGAGAGTTATCAGGTTGGGAGGCATTTGGTTCACACCAGCATCGTGCTCAGGAGCAGATGTCCAACATTCAAGGAATGGGATGTCAGAAGTGCAGTAGCATGAAGTCTGAGCCCCCAGACACCAGGGGCAGATTTGCCTGAATGGAAGAGGTGGCTCTACAACAAGATCCAGAGGCCTTGATGGAGCTAGGGATGGGTGCTGGATACTTAAAGCCAGACGTGGCAAAGCCCTGGGTAGCAGCCCTTCCAGGGATCCCTACTGCCCCGACCCTGAGAGGGTGATCCTGAGCTGCAGCCCAGTGTTCACGAGAGTTGCTCTGCTGAAACTATGCCCAAGGACCCCGAGACCCATCTCACCGAACTGCTGTGACAGCCTGGGTGCAAGGGGTTACAGACACGCCCTGGGATTTGCACAGTGACAGACTCCTCACTCCAGGGCGCAGTGAGGGGTTGTTTCCAGGACTGTGGTCATCAGTGCTGTGGGGTTTGGAGAGGGACTGCCCCCCATAAGAAGCTGTGTGCGTGATGGGACCACAGAGTCCCCTCTGAATGCCACAGTCCTACTCTCTGAGCTTCAGCCCAGCCAGGTCTCCTTTGCCCGGCAGGGCCATCCTGACCCTAGCTCCTGCAGCTGCAGTTCCCACTGACTCGTTGGCTCTTGCAGGACATTAACTCCTGGGAGCTGGTACAGGGAGCTGTGATGTTCATGCGGGGAGTCAGCTGGTGGTAGCTGCGCTGGCCCTGTTCACAGAGTGCTGCAGGGCACACGAGCCCAGCACAGCTGCCCGCCTCTCCTGTCCAGTTTTATGTCTCAGAAAGAAGGAAATAAATGACCCAGAATGAGATTTTTAAAGCTGAAGGGTGACCGTGTCAGATGTGGTCCTTTTCAAGGCATTCATGACATCTGCAGCCTGGAGTGGTGGCTTTCCCGCGGGAGCTGCTCCAGCTGTACCTGGTGGGTGGCTGCACCCTGATTTCCAAACCAAGGCAGCGTGCCGACCTGACTGCCAGCAGGCTGTGGCCACCTCGGCATCCCACAGCTCAAGAGCCTCGTGTTCCCATGCCAGGGCTGAAGACAAGTGCTCATCTTAAGGGTGTGGTGTTCCCAAAGCACAAAGGGGTCCACAGCCTGCAGAGATCTGCTGGTGTCCTCCATCCAGGTTGCTCTCCTGGTGTAGGTAGCACTCGGATCCTTTTCTGTTGCAGAAGCCTGGGTGCCTGGAGCTTGTGGGCTTGCAGGCAGTGTTAGATGTCCTTTCTGCTTGGATTTTTCTTTAGAAAGAGTCAGGATTTCAGGTTTTGTCACATTCTGTTTTGGTGAGGAACTTCCTGGGCTGCCAGAAGATTAGGGCACGGTGTTTGTCACTTGGCAGCTAACTACCTGTGGGAAGGGCTGTCTTGCCACCCCCACTCATCTTGTATCTTCTCTTTGCCCTCCTAGTGCCTGCCGGGGCACTTCTGTGCTGTGCCAAGCCAGGAGAGTTCGGAGCTAACCTCATGGGGAAAAAACCCATCACTTTCTGGTAACCTGGGTCCCAAACCAGCTCCCTGGGGAATCAAGCAGGATCAAGTTTTCTCTCTCCTTGGGCTCCTCCTGTTACTTGTGTCGGGGTTTTTCCCAGGGCCATCCAACAGGACAGCCCTATCACCAATGTGCAACCCAGAACTGGCATCTGGTCAGAGCAAGGAGCGTGATTTCCCAGAGAGGGGCTGCACGGCAGCTCCGGCATCACCATGTAAAGACAGAGGCTTGGCAGGATGGTGGACACCTGCCTTGCAAGGCGGCTGTGAGACATGGTCTGGTTTGGGCAAGGAAAGTGTCACACAGCTGCACGTGACCATCACTGAGCTGGCCATAGTGTTTTCCTGGCCTCCAGGGGATGAAGCCACAGGGATGAGGAATCCCGGGCATTGAGCCTGCCCTGCAGCAGGTCACTCCCATCTCCATCTCCCTCTCTCTCTGGGTGTTGCCGCATGTGGTCTCAGGCACCGTGCTGAGCTCCCTGCACCGGCTCCTGCCAGCCCGGCCGGCACTGCCGCGCTGCCCGCTGCCTGCGAGCAGGCTGCCCGCTGCCGCTGGCCGGCGGGGCTGGGCGGGATGCCCACCGCGGGGATCCAGCGGATCCAGCGCCTCATCTCCTGGCAACGGTCCTTCCGTAGCAACCGCAGAGCCGCCGAGGGGAGCGGGAGCTGGAGGGCTGCAGCCGGGGAGGAGGAAGAGCAGGAGGCCGTGCAGACCCCCCAGGTAGGTTGTGGCTCTGGCCGGGCAGTGTCCGTTGCCGGGTGCCGGCCGGGTCCCGCCAGCGTCCCCCATCTGGCCCCAAGGCTGCTGGGGCAGCGCGGGGCGAGGCACGGGGTGCAGCTCGCCCCGTGGGTGCCCGGGGCGGCCAGCAGTGGGGAGCGGCATGTGTGGGATGCCGGCTCCCAGATATCACTCGGGCAGTGGAGGGTGGGTAGTGGGTGTCCCTCAGGTATGCCCATGGCTTGCCCAACCTGCCCAGTGGAGTGGGCACAGGACTGGTGGAGCTCCCTCAGCATCCTTCCCTCAGCTTTGTCAAGGCCAAATCACCTGCTGTACTGACTGGTGGTGTCAGCACCTGGCTCCAGTGGGGTCTTCTCCAGCTGCCCCTCAGCATGGAAAGCCAGAGCCCATGGACCAGCTCTCCCAGTAGCCAGACAATCCCGGGCCCCAGTGCATGGGACCTCCCCTCCTGGTGATTGCCAAGGCATGTCCCTTCAGGGCTGGCCCTCCTCAGCCTATGGCCCATCTTGGTTTTTTGGTTGCACGTGAGTCACAGTGAACATCTCTTTGACTTTCACCTGCCCTTGTTCCTTCTTTTGCTGCCAGCCTATTTTAAGCTGTTTTGCTTTGCACTCTTGAGTTGCCTCCCCTTCGTCTCACCAGTGCCTGCACCTGTTGAACGCGGCCCAGTGCACGCTACCACTGTAGTTTAAGGTCAGCCTTTTGGTGCTCCCCACACCTCTCCAAAACCCTCCCCATGCACATCCCCTCCACACCATGCCCACGGGTGAATGCATTTCTTGAGCTGAGGCCATTCCCCTCCCTGGAAGGAGGGGGCTGGACACCAGCATCTGACTATGGTTCAGGGATGGGTTGTAGCCTGGGGATGGTGGGGACACGACCAGGGAATTTTGTGCCCTGCTGCGCAAGGCTCACATACAGGACAGGGGTCCTTGCTGCTGTTTGCACTTAGGCATAACTGTCGCCCTATGGCACCCCCCAAAGTCTTGCTATAGAAGATGCCACTTCATTAGGTCTGTGGTTCCCACCCTTTCTGCCACTGCCGCTCTCCTTTCTCCATCCCTGGCAGCGCTGCCATGCTGCTGGGTGCAGGAGTCTTCCCATGGGGGCTGCAGGCTCAGGCTGCCCCAGCTCATGCCACAGCCGGCTAAATATGTACAGAGAGCTGGAGTGAGAGCTGCATCTCGCAGCGACACGAGCTGCCGACGTGCCTCTGAGGCAGACAGCGCGCAGGCCCCCGCGTAGTCATCGTAGCCAGAAATGCTGCTTTTTTGTCCGTGACGACAACAGACGGCATTCAGCTGAATACAGCTGAATACATCTCTGTCACTGGCTCAGCAGAGGCAAAGGCAAGACAGAGCACTGAGGTCCCATTCTCACAGGTCTCCTCTCCACAGCTGAATGTTTGCACAGTTCCCTAATGGGACAGAGCTCTCCGGGCAGGGAGAGCTGGAGGTGACCACATCTGGGGCTGTTGCAGGAAACACAGCAGAAGAAAGAGCGAGACATCTCTGGGCTAGTGGCATCTGACCTGAAACCTTCAATCAGTGCTTGATTGGTGCAAGGCCCCTGGGAGGACCAGGAACTAATTGTACTGCAATCTGTCTCTGTAGGCAGAAGGAGCAGAAAACACATATTCTTCTACCAAGTGCACCTGTGTCTGTATGAGACGAGTCCAGGTCTACCCCGAAAGCACAGCCTGCTCTGGGGTAGGTTTTCTCCACACTTGTCAAATTGAGCCTCCCAGAGCTATACGTAGCCATCTCCAGAAAAGATCGGTGAAGCGACTGTAAGATCTCATGCAGATGGCCTGTGTCTTTACAGACCTGTGGGCAGACGAGTGGGAAGAGTCTCTGATCCGTTTTTGGCCTCTGTATGCTGCTGTGTTTAAAAATTTAGCAGCTATAATTTCAGGCACAGCAGGCAAGTCTCTCCATGATGCAATTGGACCGGTGCAATTGAACTCAACTCCTGAGAAAACAGCAGGATCTTGGCTTGACTTTGGAGATCCCAGACCCCTGGGGATCCCCTGAAATAGTAAGGCTGGAGAAGCCCCTGAGGCCAGGCGCAGAGAGCAGGGAGCACCACCAGCTCTCAAAAGGTGGCCCAGTCCCCCCGACCCGCGGTGGCAAACACAGAGCAGTTCCACGGATGGATCGGCATCGCTTGGCACCGAGGGTTCATTGCAGCCAAAGCCCTTTCTAGCAGCCGGCTGCAAGGAGCACCGAGTGCAGGGCACGCTTTGTGGGACTAGGGAGTGGGATCTGGCACGCAGTCATCTCAGAAAGGTTTTAGGAATAAAGGGCGGGGAAGCATTAAATGCAAGATCTCAGCGAGGCCAATCCTAAGGGAGTCAACCTGCAAATCTCGGGGATGCCAGGCTTCTTTGGACTGTTAAAAGAAAGGGGATGTGACAGCTGTCTGGTGCCGCATCGCTGGGTCAACACTGGAGCAAAGGCAGAGTTCAGCTAAAGGACACAAGAAACGGTACGTTTGGAGATGTTCAAGCTGGAAATTCCAAGAAAAGCACAGATCAGCACTGTGGGGAGGTGCTGGGCTCTCACACCCAGGGGCTCCGTGCATCTATCCCCTGGAATGTGTAGCAGGAATGGTGCGATGGCTCCCTCCCCACACTTCCCAAAGTCACTGCTAAAGCAGCTTTGGTTCTTTCTGGGCTTCATGTTTCAGATAGAACGCTAAGAAACTGCAGACAGAAATTGTCTTCCAGAGAGAGAATTAAAATGTTCCAGGCAGGATGGAGGGTGTCATGGTCAGAAATGGCAAGAGCCAGCACAGAGACAGGCTAGCTGGTCCACATGGCTCATTGCAGAGGGCTGCCAGAGGCTGGGGGTTGGGAGGTGAGGCTACCCATGGCCATGGAGGTGTGAGAGCTTCTGCACAGGACTGAGGCCCAGGCTGTGGGCTCATTACAGGTGCAGCCAGGTGGACTCTCCATCCTAGGTGGCACAGGACCAGGTGTGGGAGCAGAAATGGTCCCTCTGCTCCCGCTGTCTTCAGACCTCGGACACAGAGGCCACGCTGTGTTATTGCTTCATGAATTCCTAGTGCCAGGATGATCTTGCTCCAGCAATAATAAAACACAGCGTTAATGAGAGATAATTGCAATTAGAACTACTGCGCTGTAATTAGGATGTTTGATACAAAATGGCAGACGAGGAGGTGTTGATGGCATGGGTAGGTTCACTCTTGAAGCCACACATGATAGAAGGGACTAGGACCAGGAGACTCCTCTCAGCATTCATCAGCTGTGGAGGGAGCTTGAAGATTTGGCTGGTTCTCCAAGATGTGCCAAATACCTACTGTAGATGCTCAAGAGGCCTGCCCCATGCTCCCCTGTCCTGTCACCCATTGGTGACTGTCTCCTCTCCCAACCCTTGCTACTGGCCTGAGGGAGCCACACTGCATCTCCTCATCTAAGCCTGCAGACCTAACACCAGCTCGTCTGCCCTGTGGAGGGTTGTGGAGCAGCAGGTGACCTGAGGTTTGCCAGCCCTGGTCCCCACTGGACCAACTTTGAAGGTGTCAGCAGCTTCTACAGCATTTGCCCACCAGCTCTGCCATGCTGCATTGACAAGAGCTCGCTGGCTGTCCCCTGCCAGCAGCGCCCATGGGCAGGGGGTCATGGGAATGGGCTCCCCTTGCCTTGGCTGGGGCTCACCTGAGCACCAGCCCCGGGCAGAGCATGGCCAGCCACTGACCTCCTCTCACCCTGGCACCTAGCCCTTCGCTCCTCAGAGGCAGCTGCCAGTGCGTCACAGGCTGCCCCTTTGGTGTCCTGCACATCTCACCAGCCTCAGGGGTCTTGCCTGTGCTGGTGGTGGTGGTGGTGGAGGGCACCTGGGCTTCAGGCAGCCCTCGCTGCCACTGTATGATTCAGGCAGGGACTGGAGGATGCCCCTGTCTTGCACCAGGCAGGAGAGCTGTGAGAAGCAGAATCTTTCAGCCAATTTTTTTTATTTATTTTTTTTTTTTACTTTTTAAACTGGGAAAAAACCCTACCTTTTGATTTTTTAGATCTTCTGGGGAACTCACCTGCCAAACTGAGCAGGATAAAACCCATCTTTTTTAAGTCAAAATGCTTTTTGTCAGTACTTTTCTCCAGGATGCCTCAGCAGCACTGCCAGAGTTTCCTTCTATTTTACTTTAATTGTGTGATGCTTATGAAATTTTGTCAAAGCTGGAATTGAAAGCTCTTGCTTGAGCCCAAATAAAATTGGTTTGACTTTCCAGGTTGCTTTAAAAAAATTGTTCATTTCAGTGTTGCTCAGCTCAAAATTATCTTTTTGTGGTTTCTGGCTGAGCAGCTGCCCCTTCGACCTCTCCCAGTGCAGGAAGAGCTGTTGGGCTGCCAGACATCCCCGGGGTCTTCCCAGGGAGAGGAACCCCTGTGCCTCCTGCAGCACAGTGCTGCCCTGCTGTGCTTCAGCAACCACCCATCCTGTCTGCTTTGGCAGTGCATTTTTCCCGGGGACGAGGGAAGTCCCTGGGGCTGGAGAACTCTGAAGGTCAGGTAGCGCAGACTGAGGACAAAGGGACTTTTGGTGACAAAGCATCACCCTTGGCTCACCACCATGCCCCTCGGTTATAGGGGACATCCCTTGCATGTGCTCCTGCAGGTCCCTTCTCGCCTCTCTCTTCTTCCAGGGGAGCTGCTGAACTCCCCATCCTGCAGCATTTGCCTTTATGGCAGTCTGCCTGTCTGTCTGTCCACACAGACAACAGGGCTCATTTTCTTCCTCCCATTCTGCTCTAGCTTGATCTCATGTATTTCTGCAGCACTCCCTGTTCTCCCCTTCACTCCACCTCCTCCTCCTCCTCTGTCCACCCTCCAGTGTGAGTACAGCAGCGGATTGCCTGGGACACATCCACTGACTCACAAACCCTGCAACATTTATCAGGAAGAGCAGAACTGGTATGACCTGCCCGTTTTGCATGTCTCGCATCTCCTGGCCCATCTATCCTTCATGTTTATCAGACGTCTAAAATAAGAATCATGTTAATATGTCTCTTCCTTCTAGGACTGTTGGGAGGGTTAATTAGTTAATGTTTGTACAGTGCTTTGAAGAGAAATGCCAAGCAGGATGATGATAGGAGTAGAAATGGATCCTTTCATCTTGTCTCCTTCCTTTTTTTCACATGGGCTAATGGTAGCAGCCAATGTGCTCTTCCTTCGCTAGATCACCTGGTGGGGACATTGCTACCTCTCATTGCAAAGCACAGTGATGAGACGGCGTGTGAGCAGAAATCACCACTGAAGAGTGAATAAAAAAGCAGAGAGAAAGCAACAGGGATCAGCTCTGGTGGGGTCTGGGCACACTGCTGCGTGCCATAGACCTGTGAGGTTGCCACCAGCTCTTAGCCTTAGACTGGGTATGAGCTGTGCCTGGGATCTCTCTGGTTTGGGTGGGAGGGGGGATTGCAGCACTGCTCCCTGATACGGAGCCTGGCTCATTGGCTGCTAGCAGATTTGCTACCAGCCAGCTCGGTGGAGACATCTACCTTCTGGACAAAGGAGAGGCAAGCCCTCCCAGAATGACAGAGGCCAGAAGGGCATTTGACATTCCTCAGGCAGGCAAAGCTGTCTTACTGTAGATAGGCTGGTGCAAGGCCTCGTGTGGCTCTAATTCTCCCAGAACCAGGGAAACCTCCCACTATTGTTCCCATCAGGGAACAAGCCATTCTTGTCACACTGTGAATGTCCCATCCAAGGTGTCTCGCACTGTGGGTCTTACCACCAGCAAGGATGGGTTTCCATATCCCAGCCTCCCCACCCTGCTGGTCCGTTTGGTCTCCTGACTCCTTTCCTTGGCTCTCCAGCTGAAGAGATTTGGGATTTTTTAAGCCTACCTTTCTCATAAAACCCACGTAGCAAAGACAGGAACAGGGGGCTGCATGGGAGACATGACCCCACTGGCACTGTGGGAGACTTGGGCCAAGGTATTTCTGCCAAGTGGGCCCCTTTCCAGGAGCTAGAGACAAGGCGTGCCCAAAGTGTAGGACAAAGCTGTTCTCTGGATTCCCACTCCTAAGGAAGTTTGGGTGGAGGACAGTGCTGGGACGGACTTTGCAGGGCACAGCAGGACAGCACGATGCTCATACTCTCTTCACGGCGTGACTTGCTCCAGAGAGTGCAGGTCAGAGCTGCAGCTGAGCCCCACTGCACTGGTGTGGTTGGGGCACTCTCCCACATTCATGCCTTTCTCCACCTTGGCCACACCCAGACCCTAAAACACCCTGAGGACAGTGCAAGAACCGTACTTGATTTCCTGCACGCCACATAGGTGCACATGCTGGGGAGAGGGAGTTTCCTGAGTCTGCGATCAGGGTGGCTGGGCTGCCCACACCACTGCCCATGAGAGCACAGGGCTGGTGCTGGGCAGCCCAGGTCTGTGATGGGCAACCAGCTGCTGCCCCAAATGTGAAAGACTGGGATGGCATCTCCATCACATCAGGGAAGGGGAGGCCCTGGGCACCAGCAGAGTGCAGCACTCAGAGGTCAGCACCCACTGGCCCTGCTTCACAGGCCAGGATTCATCAGGTGGTGGGGCTTTGGTAGCTGGGATTTGGTGGCTGGGTCTTGTTAAAATTGCTTTTGGACACGGTGGCCGTTTTCTGTGACAAATCCAGGATTCTTATTGTATTTTTTACCAAAATCTCTCTCTGGAATGGCCAGCACTCTTCACTTACCAAACCCACATTTTTTATGGAAATCTCATCATGCTTTTTTCATGGAAAAAAAATTAGATTCTCTTGTGTGGAGTAGTGCAGGAAAAGTGCTTCACCCACAGGGCCCTCTTTTCTTCTTCATTTCAAACTCTGCAAAAAGGAACCAAACTCCTGTTGTTTCACCAGATTTCTTCCAGTGACCTGTGCAGCTGCCCCCTGAAGCAGCCAGCTCTGGGGAAGGCCACAGGAGCTGTCCCCTCCTGGAGCAATACAGGGGAAGCTGGGCAGAGCTTCCCTGCCTGAGCAGGACAAGGCCAGCATGTTCTGAAGCGGAACTGAAATTCCAGGCTAGAGAATTCCCACCAGTCCTGCACCAGCCCAGGCTCCATCTCACTGTACATCAATAGTGGACAATCTCCGGCTTTGTCTGGGCTGGGGAATATATGTTGTAGTTAGTGATGTTAATTAGGCAGTAACTAGAATGATGGAGATTTATTTTCAGGCTGTCTGCTAGAAGCTGCCTATACACATCTGGGAAATTGAAAATTGACCTCCCGCTCATTTCCTGTCTTCTCCAAAGCAACAGTTATTTATTGTGGTAGCCTGCAGAAGCTGTGGGGTAGGCTCCTCCACTCAGTGCTCCCTCAGGAAGCGCCTCTTCAGACAAGGTCTGGAGCCTGGTCCTCATCTCCCTCCACCCCAGACCCTGATCCAGGCAATCAGCCATTAAGCTGGCTGGGGGTGGCCTGGGGTGGTCTCCCACTGCCCCTTCCTCGCCTTTCTCCCACTCCTTAGGGAAAGGGAGGCTGCTTATGGCTATGGGGATCTTTAAGCCTGGAAAAGGGGAGATGTGGTCGGCATGGGGGTGAACAAGGAAGATCTAGGCTCAGCTCAGCACTCAGGCCATGCCACATTACATCCTTGGGAGTTCTTTGCACAGTGGGGACCACAGGAGCTGGGACTGGGCAAAGTTCAAAAGACTGGAGGTCTGTCCCTGTCTCTGTGACTGATCTTCCCTATCACATGCTTCGACTTCCCCTGAGTGAGGGTGATGGTTTTTGCACTTAACAGGGTTCACCCTGTTGCTGCAGAAGAGGCCAGCAGCAATCACGGCAGAACCAGTGGCTCCCATTGCTATAGGATGCTCTGGTTTTCCACACCTGTGCAACACGAGCTACTCTTTGACATGTTCTCCACCATCAGGCTCTGTGTACGGTCCTTCTGTCCATGCATTGTGCAGCAGGCAGGTGTATGGAGCCACTGGACTCCCTATGACCTACTTGCCTGCATGGAGCTAACTGGGCTCTGCTGGGCCACCCTGGAGAATTCTCCTGTCTCCTGGGCCAGGTGGGCTATGAGTCCCTAGGATGAGACCAGGCCCACTCCCTGTTTGCAGGAAGACAGATGATGCCAAAGGGGTCCAGGCTTGGGGAGAAGCAGCAGCTTCCTGGAAAAGCACCAGCCTGTCTGGCTTAGTGCTGGGGCTACAGGCTCCATCTGCTCCCTGTCTCAGTCAGCAGCAGAGGGGAGGCTGCCATGGGGAGCTGGGAGAACAAGTGGCACTTCGCTTTTAGGTACTTTTAACCCTTGAGTTTCAGGTGACCTGTGAACAAAGCCCAACAGCCCACGCACAATCTCCTGATTAGTACCAAGAACCAGCACAGCGGTTGCCCATAATGCTTTTATAATCTGCTTTCTTTAAGATGACTGTTCCCACAAGAAAGGGAGGGGGAGGTGTGATTAATTTTCATTAGCCTTCTAAATAATAAGCTTGTTTCTGCTAGGCTTGCCCTGTAATTAAGGCTCTGCTTCCAGGGCCCTGCAGAAGGAAGCTGAGATTTGCTGGTGACTCACGGGAAGCCCAGGCCAGCCTGGACATCCCACCATGGACCAGGAAAAGGAAAGTGGCTGGGGCCCCCTTGGAGAGACAGAGCTTCCCCTCGCTCCAAAGGGGCAGTCAGTGAGGAAGAGTGGTCCTCTGAGAGGAAAGGGAAAAGCCCACCTGACCGATGTGTAGGCTGAGGTTTGCACATCAGTATTCAAATGAACATGAAAGCAAAACTTCAGGTTCAGAGCTGGCAGTATCTGCCCCAATAGCTGGATGTTGAATACAGATACAGGATGATCTCAGGAAGAGTCAGTGACGTGGAGATGAGGTGAGGATATTTGAATTGAATCTGTAGCCACACTGGCCACCCATGCTTCTGTTCTCCCCCCTAGGGAACATACAGAATCGTGGAATCATAGAATCATTTAAGTTGGAAAAGACCTTCAAGATCATCAAGTCCAACCATTAACCCCACTCTACCAAGTCCACCACTAAGCCATAGCCCCAAGCACCACATCTAGGCAGCTTTTAAACACATCCAGGGATGGGGACTCAACCCCCTCCCTGGGCAGACTCTTCCAGTGCCTGACAACCCTTGCAGTGAAACAATTTTTCATCATGTCCAGTTTAAACCTCCCCTGGTGCAGCTTGAGGCCATTCCCTCTTGCTCTGTCACTAGTTACTTGTGAGAAGAAACCAGTGCCTACCTCTCTACAACCTCCTTTCAGGGAGTTGTAGAGAGGGAGAAGGTCTCCCCTCAGCTTCCTTTTCTTCAGACTGAACAGCCCCAGATCCTCAGCCTCTCCTCGTAAGACTTTCTCTCCAGGCCCTTCACCAGCTTAGTTGCCCTTCTCTGAACTCATTCCAGCCCCTTGACGTCTTTCTTATACTTAACGATCATGGAAAGTGATCCAGGTGGGATCCTTTTTCCACACGCAAAAATCACCTGTGAAACTCACTACCATGAGGTGTCAGAAGCACAAAGCTAAGGAAGTTTCAGAAGAAAAAGAGAAGGCTGAAAGGGATGTGGGCAAGAAGAATGTCTCTGCCTACAAGAGGGGAAAGCCAGTCTTTGAGTCCTCCGGAAAATGCAATGCCCAGGGTACTACCAGCATGGGACACCTCTAGGAGTGCCTCCATCCCAGTAGCATGCAAATAATCCCTCCTTGGGCTTGTGAACTTCTTCATTACCTCTGCCTGACACTTAGAGCAGTGTGAAAGTCATACTGTCCAGCACAGGCAGCCTGGGAGATGAACTGCAAAGCCAGGCAGAAGCCACCGATGAAGGGCACATCTCCTAGGTGGGGGTGACCAACTATTTTACAGTCACCCGAAAGTCTGAGAGCAGCAAGTGGCTTCTCTGCTGGGTGCTTATCCCTGGCGTGTGCCAAGGAGAAGCAGGACCCATGCCATGCGCCACACATCAGCCCAGTCCTACAGCATCCATGAGAGGAACCTCCTGCTGAAGAACTAAGACCCAGACACTTCTAGGAACAGTGTTTTCCCAAGTTAGCAGATGCAGCAAAACCCCTTTCTTTGCTAAGGAAAAAACAATTGGCACGCTAATTAAAAGTGACTGATTGAAGGACTGAAAGGGAATTATTCATCTTGTTATAGAAAGGCACCTGCAGAGCTCTTCTTGCTGTCAGAGTGACAGCATCCTCCATACCAGATAGGACACTGCTGCTCGGCAGCGGCAAGCGCACGAAGCTGCGCTGACCCACGGCACGAGGCCTCTCGCCCAGCGCAGACCCGCAGCCGCCAGCCCAGCATGGCCCCAGGAGATGCAGCAAAGTCACTCCCTGCAAAGCAGTGCTGGTTAGTGCTTCTCACTGTGACAGCAGGCAGCATGGCATGGCATGGCATGGCATAGCATGGCACGGCATGGCATGGCACAACACGGTATGGCACGGCATGGCACAGCATGGCACAGTGCACTGTAAAGCAGCCAGCAGCACAGGTCAGGCTGGTCAGACACAGCACTACCCCCTGCCAGCCCCGCACCCTGCACAGCAATGCACAGACACAGACACACAGGGACACACACACACACATAGACACACACACACAGTTTCTGGGCCTGTCTCCCCGGGCTGGCTGTTGTCTCCCAGCACCATCCTGCCCTGCCCTCCCTGGTCTGCCACAGGCGGCTTCTCCCTGCATGTCACCATTTCCATCCCTGGCAGGATGGGGCTGGTGGCCCCAGCAAAGCAGCTCTCGGGCGAGAAGCGCAGGGCAGAGTCCAGCCCCAGGAAGGTCTGAGGGTTCCCACCTCTGTGGCACCCCCTTAGGTGACACAGATTCTCCCAGATGTCCTGGCAGGAGCTTTCCCAGAGCGCCCAGTAGCACCAGGGGTTGCCAGAGCCAGTGAGGGGACCAGGCTGAGGGCTTCTCGGTCGGAGCTACACAAGTGTGGGGCTTTCTGCCATGAGTGGTTGTATGGCAGGACTGGTTTGAGGAATTTTTGGTGAGATTTTGAGTAGCCATATCAGGTTGTGTCCAGCCCCAGAGAGGTGCTGCTCTTTCTCTCGTTAGCCCAAGCAGACAGGCCGTGCCAGGCAGGGAGAGCAAGGAGCAAGAGCAAGGACAGGTCCTTCGGCTTCCTCCCATGGGGCTTAGCGAGTGTGGTCAGGACACAGGCACTTTGCAGCAGGAAACCCCTTCAGAAGAGTCCTCAGTTCTCTGGGTGAGGAATGCAGCAAGAACAGGCACTACAGAGCCTCAGGCTGGGAACAGACAGAGGAGGTAGCTCCGAGTCATATCTTCTGTCCTTCTCTTTACTCTGTAGCCACATTTCAGCTCTGGCTGGCGATCGTACCCTGTGTCCTCTGGCTTTGTGTGAGAGGGCAAAAGGTGAAGTAAGAGCCAGAAGCAAGAATGAGCACGTGCCAATCCATGGCTGAGTGGATGTGCAGCTATAGACTCTTCTTTGTCTGTTGGTCAACGTGGCTCTGCCTTTTTCCACAGTCATGCATGACCTTCTTGAAAAACCTCTTTCAGGTGAACAGACACCACTGCAGCCCATGTCCTGCCTTGGCCTGGGCTGTAACCACCAAGCCTGCAGTGCTCTAAGCCTGACCCAGAAGAGTTTCACCTCATCCTCGCTCCCCTGGCTCAAGCCTGGTCCTGCTGCACTTGTGAGCAGCTAGTGCAGATCCTTTTCTCAGCCTGGTCCATCGGCAAGATGCTGGAGGCAGCTGTTCGTTTTTCTTGCGTGCCTGGTGTTCCTGCTGGCAGTGTTCACACCTTCCTTCTAGGTCAGTCAGGTGGTACCTTGGAAGGAATGTGGAGCTTCTTGGAAGAGGTGATGTCCAGGTGCCAGACCATCACCAGTAATGTTCTCCCATAGAGCCAGACACTCTCTCCCCTGGCCTCTGCTCAGGCTTCAGTGAAAGAAAAAACGTACAGGAGGGGTGTAAACTGTCATGAGAAAGCATTCACCACATGAGGAAGGCTGAGAGTCTCCCACTGGCCTTGAGGTGCTGTCTGTAGGATGGACAGGTCAGCAGGGGTCACCTGGAGCAGTGGCCCATGCCAGGTTCCCAGGGGAGACTTGAACTTCTGCCCATGATGGAGAACGTGCTGCTTTTCTCAGCACAGCTTAGTGCTTCCAGCGCCCAATTGCTCTTGTTTCTTAAAAATAAAACCTTTCCTTGCTTGTGGTCCAGACTGAACCATCTTCAGCTGCCTGTCCCTGGGTGCCCATGGGGTCCTGGCTGCAGTGCTGAAGAGCCCTCTGCTGTCAGTCTTTTAAGGACCAGTGGTCTGCAGTTAAGTTACTTGTGTTGCTGATGTCTCCCAGTGTAAACCACATTGTGCAGTCCTTGTGGCTCTTCTCTAAACCATCTCCAGAATACCAATGTCCTCCCATTCAGGTGGCCGAAAAGGACCCTCTTTTCTAGTAAGAGGCTGTCTGTACCACACACAGGCCCTGCTTCTGCAGCAGTGTCCCCCACTGATCAAGGCATTTTAACCATCTTTTTGTACAGGTGTCTTATGTCCAGCTGTTTGGCCACCATGTCCCTCAAGTCCTTCTTGGGATCATATTGGAATACAGTACAAGTCTCTCCAGCTAAGTTCCTCATAACAAGGCAACCTCTTCTCCACGTGTATCACAAAGATGTTTGCAGAGCAGCCTGTCAGGCACACCAGGATGAGCCGGCAGGTTGTGGAAGGCTCCATACATTCTCCATCTTCTGCTAGGACACAGACCTGTAAGCTTTGCAGGTAGATGTGACTCAAAAAGCTGACCTTGCCTGCCATGGCGCTCAGTGTCGCTCTTTGTGCCCTCATTCTTCCTTAAAGGTGTTGATTTTAGCACTCCAATTACGTGACACTCCTAACCAGATTTTGGGAGCACAATTGGGTCAAATTCGTGTCCATACATGAGCAGAGTGTATTATCCAGGCTCCCTGGCATCAGTGTGAAGGCAATTAAAGAGTCATCTCTTCAAGTCCCTTGCTGTCTGAACCAATTTTATTCTCAACATCATGATGTTGAGAATCTCAACATCAACTAATGAAGGCTCCTCAGTCCCTCCTACTTGCCCTTCTCTTTTAGTGTTGCATATCCTACTGGGTCTGTCCCATACCCTCCTTGCTCCTTGTGATCTCAGAGGAAGGTCTTCCATCACGAGCAGCATCTCATAGAATCATAGAATGGTAGGTGTTGGAAGGGACCTCTGGAGATCATCAAGTCCAACCCTCTGCCAGAGCAGGGTCACCCAGGGCAGCCCACACAGGAACAGATCCAGG
>WTSP01000005.1:0-15682 GCA_025331215.1 Actenoides lindsayi | reverse complement strand
GATCCAGGGGGGTCTGGAAAGTCTCCAGAGAAGGAGACTCCACAACCTTTCTGGGCAGCCTGGGCCAGGCTCTGGCATTCTCACAGGGAAGAAGTTTTTCCTCATGTTGAGGTGGAACTTCCTGGGATCACCTTGCTACTGTTACTTCTTGTCCTATCCCAGGGCACCACTGACAAGAGCCTGGCCCCTCTGCTTGACACCCACCCTGAAGAGATTTGGAAACATTCACAAGATCCCCTCTCAGGTTTCTCTTCTCCAGGCTAAACAGCCCCAGGGCTCTCAGCCTCTCCTCATCAGAGAGATGTTCCATGTCCCCCATGGTCAGTGGGATCTCTTGGTAACAGAATTCTTCTTCTCTGCTGGGTGTCACTGTGGACATGGTTATCTCATTGTGTGAGATAAACAGGGCTACTCAGTTCTGCTCCACCCAGCTCCCTCCCATTTCTCCACTGGGAATCTCAGAAAGTGCAGTTAGTTAGAAAAGACTTAACTGGAAAATCACTGAACAGAATTAGTCCTGTTCTAAACTCATAGAATCATAGGATAGTTTCAGCTGGAAGAGACAGCTGTTTTCTGTTGTTCCCATGCTAGGAATTGGTAACCTCTACCCATAGAGAATGATGTCCGCTCCTCTTCTCTCTGGTGCTGCTGACCTGCTCAAGCTTCAGTCTCTAGTCAGGCAGAGCAGACCCTTGTTGTCTGTGTTTATTTAGTAAATTAATGAAATAACTTTTGACATAAGATCTTACTGGGAGGGAAGGTGGTATTTCTTTTAAATGAAACAGATTTCAGTCGCTCAAACTCATTCTCTCTGAAGTCTTTCTCCTTCGTGCTCTTGTAGCTCCAAGGCTTACATCTGGGAGGTCTCACCAGGTTCACCTGCGTACAAAATCAAGGGAGAGGAGTGTTGCTGTTGGATCCCCACGGTGTTCTGCTTGACTGACAGTGATGTGGGGTTTGGCTCAGTCTTTTACACCCTCTATGAGTGAACAGTCATGATGGGTGGATCTTTTGCCTTGGCCTCTTGCTTACTTCAGCTTCCATAAAGATTAGGGCGCATTGTCTTCGTGTTCAGGGTACTTCCTGTTGGGAGAACAGGAAGAGGAAGAGGAAAAGCACATGCAAAGTGCTTAACCTTGTTTCCCTCTTCCCATGACCTGAACAGGACACTTCTGCTGACATGGATGGGCAGATGCTCTGCTGGGTAAAACACTGGCTGGCTGGGCCTAAAGAGTGGTGGGGAATGGAGTTCAATCCAGCTGGTGACTGGTCACGAGTGGTGTTCCCCAGGGCTCAGTATCGGGACCACTTCTGTTTAACATCTTTATCAGTGATCTGGATGAGGGGTCCGAGGCACCCTCAGTAAGTTTGCAGATGACACCAAGTTGTGTGGGAGTGTTGATCTGCTGGAGGGCAGAAAGCTCTGCAGAGGGACCTGGACAGGCTGGATTGATGGCCTGAGGTCAGCTGTATGAGCTTCAACCAGGCCAAGTGCCAGGTCCTGCACTTGGGCCACAACAACCCCAGGCAGCACTACAGGTTGGGGGAGCAGTGACTGGAAATTGCCTGACAGAAAGGACTTGGGATGCTGGTGGACACCCAGCTGTACATGAGCCAGCAGTGAGCCCAGGTGGCCAAGAAGGCCAATGGCATCCTGGCCTGGATCAGGAATGGTGTGGCCAGCAGGAGCAGGGAGGTGATTGTCCCTCTGTAATTGGCACTGGTGAGGCCACACCTCGAGTTCTTCGTCCAGTTTTGGGCACCTCAATACAAGAAAGACATCAAGGGGCTGGACCAAGTTCAGAGAAGGGCAACAAAGCTGGTGATGGGTCTGGAGAGCAAGTCTTATGAGGAGAGGCTGAGGGAGCTAGGGCTGTCAGTCTGAAGGAGGCTGAGGAGAGATGTTATTGTTCTTGACAGCTCCCTGAAAGGAGGTTGTAGAGAGGTAGGCACTGGTCTCTTCTCACAAGTAACTAGTGACAGAGCAAGAGGGAATGGCCTCAAGCTGCACCAGGGGAGGTTTAAACTGGACGTGATGAAAAATTCTTTCACTGCAAGGGTTGTCAGGCACTGGAAGAGTCTGCTCAGAGAGGGGGTTGAGTCCCCATCCCTGGACGTGTTTAAAAGCTGCCTAGATGTGGTGCTTGGGGCTATGGCTTAGTGGTGGACTTGGTAGAGTGGGGCTAATGGTTGGACTCTTTTCCAACCTAAATGATTCTATGATTCTAAGTCATCTGTGTGGAGACCTTTGCAGAGCGCCAGCATTCTGGGCTGGGAGAGAGGAACATGTTCCTCACAGTTCAGCAGGACTTTGCCACCCTTCCCATCTTTGCTTGGTTGTTTCCTCTGGTTCTTTCATACACATATTTTTCTATTCATACCTCCTTCAGAAGAATCTTAGTATCAGCTACAAATCTGTCACTTATGAAGAACTATATCCCATCTGTGCTCTCCACTCCTTCCAAGCATCCTTTTTTCCTTTCTCGAATGTCGGGTGGTGATAGCTCTCAGATCAGGCCCCAGGCATCCTTCATACAAAATATGGGGAGACCCTAAGGAGCTAAATGTATTTGTTTTATCCAGAGAAGTGGTTATAAGATTAGAGGAACATGAACACACATATATATATTTTCATTATTTCTGTTGCTGGATTTGCACATGATGCTTTGGCCTATTCAAGAAAGGAAAGCAGCCCGGATGTTTGTAATGAATATACCTTAACCTGCAGCCTGTAAAGCTAAGTACTGGAAGGAACTCAAGGTAGGGGTGACAGCAGGGGGAGGGGAATATTGCATTCAGTAGCACTTGCCCCCTCTGAGAGCCTACATGCCTGGCTGTGCTCTCCACACATCTCTTACTGCCCCTGAGCTGCACCTGCTCATCCCCTGTGTCCCTGTGGCCATCCCTGATGTGCTCACAGTACCTTCACTCAGGCCCACAGCCTTTCTCCCACACCAGAGCTCTGGATACGACATGGGGCTGGCTGCAAAATAGAGAAGGCCAGGCAGGTCACTTTGCTGGTTCCCTGACACGAGGATTTAATTTCTTCTCGGGTTTAACAAGAAGCAGACATGGGCAGTTTGCTGAGGCATTGCCAAGTTTGGAAGAGAAGCAGAAAGTCTCTCTAGTGGGAGGTGAGCTACTGGACAGGGAGGGACCTCCCTTTCTCACACAGAGCCAGCCCCACATCCTACTTTTTGAGCAGTATTTTCACTCAAATCCCAGCACCATCTGCACCTTCCAAGGAACACCTACCATGACTGCTCTGCTTGCCTTGCTCTGCTCAGGTTGTGGCCACAGCAGTGTGGCCCCAGGAGTGTCTGGCTGGAAGGGAAAGACCATCCTGCCCTTCACATCGTGCAGCCGTGCAAGCAGGCTATGCTTTTCACTCCTCAGTCGTGACTGAAACACTCATCAGCTGCTTCTGGAGACCCCAGCAGGGAATAGGATACTCTACTCAGTTGCCTCTTTTTGTCACTAAGCTGCAGTCATCTCTGAGGTGGCAATACCAGGAATCATGACCAGATCAGTCTCTCCAAGGTCTTCTCCAGCCACACTTCAAGTCCAACAGAACCACATGGGCAGGTTGTGGCCCTCCTCTCATAGACCAAGGCTCAGGGGAGCAATAATCATGAGCTGATTCTCCAGTGAGGTTTGACCACAGAGCATCTGAGCACCAAAAGTGTCTTGAATCATGCACAGAAGGGACATCAGTTCATCAGGACAGCCCAGAGCAAACAGCAGCATGAGAGCACGCAGACCACCCTGGAAGGACCCTTGACTGCTTCCTCCAAAACCCTGTGCTTTCGTTGCCTGGAAGCTCAGGGACCCCAGCTTGCACCCTGCTCCCCACCATTCCCCTTGGTCTCCAGTCCACTTGCCTGAGGTTACACCACCACTCGTAGCCGTGTGTGTCCTTCCACACGTCATCTTCTATCACACCCCCTTCATGTAGCAGCCACGATGTGAGCAAGCTGCTCCTGAGAATGGGAGAAAGGGGGATGATGGAGGTGGATCACTGGTAGTTAGTGTAGTGTAATTGTGCTGGTGGCACAAGTGTTCATTTGCATTTCCCTGGGGCGTTGATGCTGATATTAATTAAAGGCAATTTTAGCATCGCTTTCTCAGTGCAACAGTAGCAGTGTTACGGGCAAAAATGTTTCTTCCTCCAGAGCTTCAACAGCATCTTTTGTGAGAAATCTGCTGGGTGAGTGGAGGCCTGGAGCCCAGGCAGTGCTCCTCCTACCCGTCAGAGACACCCTGTGCCAAGGCATCCCAGGATTGGCACCAGCCGTAGAAGTACTCCAGGATGCCCTGAGAGTACTGGTGAAGGACACAGACATGATGGGTATTGGTGGTACAGAACAGATACTTCCAGCACAAGTAGTTACTGGTGGTGATATAGTATTCTGAGCACTGCTGGTGGGTACTTGTGCCCCCAGGAAGGAGTTCTCTTCTTCCTCTGTTCTTCTCTTCACATAATGAAGACAACCTGGGTGTCAATCAGAGTTGTGTCTTTACCACATCAGGGTTATGACCTGGGACTTTTGACAGGAAGACACCACTCTGCTCTTCACGACCTGAGGACATTTTCCCTTTTCTTTCTGCCTGGCAGGTCTTCATGAGGGACAGCTCTGGAGCCTGGAGGGACACCAGGTGCACAGGATGCTGAAGCTCGCCTAGACCCCAAGCCCAGCAAGCTGTGAGAGGTACAGTATGGCCCAGGGATGACTTTGGGGCTCCTCAGAAACAGCCAAGGGTGGGGATGGGATGGACAGACACAGCTGTGTGCTAGTGGCACGAGGGGCAGCAGAGCAGGAGGGAGGAGAAGGCTGGGGAAGGGGAGCTGCAGAGGGTGTTTCAATGACAACCCTCCCTCCATCGGGTAGTGAATCCTGCAACACTCCCATCACTAAAATAAAGTTATGAAATCTAATACCCATTGCTATAGTAACGTCTCGCCTCCGCGCTGACCTAGTTTGTGACAAAGGAAGTGCTCCTGCAGTTTTCAGCACACAGGAGGCTGCAGACAAGTCTCAGTCTGTTCTCTGGAAAGAATGGCAGAGGGAGTTGTTGGTTTTTCCCCACCTGCTTCCCATTGCCCCAGGACCCACAGGCATCATGAGCTGCTTTGTCTCAGACACAGAGCAAATCCAATGCCAGGGAGCATCTCCACCCTGCATCCCAGAAACAGGCAGGGCCCTGTCTAGTTTCATCTGGGCCCACCTAGGCTCATCTGGACCCACCTAGCTTCATCTGGACCTGCCTAGCACACCTAGACATTTGGGCAACGGGAACTTCTGCCCTGGAGCAAAGCAACATTCCTGCGAAGCTGCAGAGACCTGGTGGCACAGCAGCAACAGCCGTTGCCATTTGGACACCCTGCTGCTGCTGTGCCACAGACACCTGGGGAAAGGAAGCCTGTCCCTGCCCGCCCAGTTATCTCCCCCTCCTCCTCATCTGCTTAGTCCTCAGTACCCCGCTGCTGGGGCTGCTGCTCACGCTGGTAGCACAGTGAGACAGGATGGTCCAGCTGATGGTTTGGGGCAGGGTGGTAGCATAGAAAGCCAAGCAGAGTGGCCTGTCTTCTTCTGTGTCACAAGTTTTCAGCGCAAGTGTGGACAACCTCCATCCCATCACAGTCACAGCGTAAGCAAGATCAAGTGTAGTCATGTTAAGTGCTTTTCATCCTCTGCTTGGTCCATGGAAGGCTTTGCAAACGTGCACACACACACCCTCCTCCAGACCTCTTGAACAGCACTGACCAGAACAATCAGTTTTGGTCCCAACGGGTCTCATTAACTGCTCTTCCAGACAAGCTGGAACATGCACCAGGTTGTCATCATCATGTGCCCCAAGTGCCCTGTAAGAGAGCAGAGGCTGCAGGTAGGTTTCAAAAGACAGTGACCCTTGCTCACTGCCCTGGTCCTTCCACTCCATCTCACCGGCTCTCCTGCTTTCCTCCTGAAAACTCTCCCTTTCTTACTTTGCATGTATTTGTCTCGTTAGACCTACATAATGTTTTACATTTCCTTCTTCAGAGCAGATCCCATCTTCTGGAGAACTTTGAGAAACTTCTATTTAGGAACAGACAAATAGGTTGTGGTTTCTGGGGTTTTGTTCCCTTGAGAGTGACACTTGCATGAAAATAAGTTCTCTGTCTCTCTCAAGAGTTCATCTGCTCCTCCAGCTTAGTCAACACCTGAAGTCAAAAATCTTTGTCATATGGCAACCATTGATTTTCACAGCATTGAGTTGTGCTGCTGCAAAAAACAAACAAACAAACAGTAGTATCTACAGAATATAAGGAAGGGAAAAAAAAGAATTTAATTGCTTGTAACGCAATTCACCCATCTCCTAAGGAGGTATCCCAGGTAGATGAGGCACATGACTCGTTGGACGCTACTGTCTCCCCTCCATTGCTGTAGGGGAGAGTGAGGGGCAGAGGGTGGGTGTGCCTTGATTCTCCTGGCAATGCCGTTACACATCTCAGTGGGAATGTCCAGGTGACATTAACCCCATGGGTACTCCTCAGGAGACCCTGGCTTAACCTCTTCTCCACAGCCCAGGAGCCGGCTGCTCAGACCTCAGTACCCGCTCTGCCCCTGGGACAAAGCCCCCCAGCAGCAGTGGGAGATGTCCCGAGGAGAAGCGAGCGGCAGAAGGAGGCTGGAGGAAGGTCTGTTGTATAATGAATTGTTCTAAGTAGAAGCCATCTATTTTTATCCGCTGCGATTAGATTCTGAATTCTTTGAATCATCATTAATGCAACGCCCTGGAAGCGGGCGGCCCCCCTCGCCGAATGCCACATGAAGTGTTCCTGCTAATTCAGGGAACGTTTGAATTCCTGCGTGTAGGCAGAGCGACGTCACCCACACCACAGTATACCCTTTTTTTTTTTTAGCTTCTTGTGGCAGGGTGAGGGGAGTCGTTTTTCTTCTGCAGGTTGCAAATTATTTATTCCTTATCTAGCTAGTCATTAGCATGCTGCTGGGTTTCTATATATAAAAGCCACCCATGTGTTCACAGCCAGCTTGGATGGCTGGGCCGAGGTTTACGTGGGAGATTGTGGTACGTGGAGCCACGGAATTGCCGATCAGCAGAAGGCAGGACTAGTTGACTCCAAAGAGTACCTGCAGCCCTGTCAGGACGGGAGTTCCTGCTTTCCTGTGCCCTGAGCAGCCCCATTTTACAAGCTGCTGCTTCTCCTGATGCTTCTACCTGCCTCTCCTGAGGAGCACCCGAATGGCCTCCTGGCCCTTCATGGCAAGCCCTGCCTCAGGACTACATGTCCCTCCCCAAACAGTCCTGTTCAGGAGAACCCTGCTTTGAAGGTTATGATCTCAAGAGATGCCTACCAACCTAAACACGTCTATGATTGTCACATATATATGTCAGCCAAGAAGCCTAGTGAGAGGGTCTCTGCCTTCTTGGTGACACCACCTGGGCCAAGGTGTGGCTGCATGTCTGGTGCCTGGAGTTTTCACAGGTTCAGTGGTTTTGCGGTGCATTCCGTTCTCTAGATGGGACATGACAGAGGTTAGGATGAGGGAGCTGAGCTCTCCCAGGAGCTGGTAGGTTCATCCTTCCATTTAGCAAGGATGAAGACACCTGGGCTGGCATGCAGCGTGTGTGCAACAGCCTTGGTGTTTCCATGGGCAACAAACTTGGAAGCCGTTGGAAAGATCTGCTGGTGGGAATAGCAGAAAATCTATGTGAGGGGGTGGCAAAGAGAAGAGGGAAGCAAGGGAAGCAGGGAATGATGCTTTCAGCTCTGATTTTGAGAAGAAGGAAGAGCTCTTCAAGTGCCCATTTCTGGATCAAGGCACTGTTCAGTTAGGGCAGCCATGGCTGTTTGCAGAGGGGGACAGCCAAGGAGAGGACATGGACTTCTTACATGGAAGATGGGTGTTAAGGGCACGGTAAAAGGCAGGGGGGGTGGCAGGCTGCAGTCCCTCACATTGTGGAAGCTGCAGAGCTAGGTCTGACCTCCTTCTTGGCCACCTCCAGTGCCTGGCAGGGCAAGCCTGCCCCTGTCCCTGGGTGTCCACCATGCACACCACTGGCAACAGCACACAAACACACACTTGACCAACAGTCACACAGAGTCGTGTTTGCCCTCACACTACAGTCTCAACACAGACACACAAGGAGCAGAAATCCAGGTGAACATTGAGGTGCTCTCTCTAACCCCCCCTGCCAGAGCAGGATCACCTAGAGCAGGTCACACTGGAACACATCCAGGAGGGTTTTGAATGTCTCCAGAGAAGGAGACCCCACAACCCCTCTGGGCAGCCTGGGCCAGGCTCCGTGACCCTCACAGTGACAAAGTTTTTCCTTATATTTCTCTGGAATCTCTTACGCTCCAGCTTACACCCATTGCCCCTTGTCCTATCATTGGACGTAACAGAGAAAAGCCTGGCTCCAGCCTCCTGACACTTGCCCTTTATGTATTTATAAATGTTAATGAGGTCACCCCTCAGTCTCCTCTTCTCCAAGCTAAAGAGACCCAGCTCCCTCAGCCTTTCCTCAGCAGGGAGATGTTCCACTCCCTTCATCATCTTCGTGGCTCTGCGCTGGATTGTCTCAAGCAGTTCCCTGTCCTTCTTGAACTGAGGGGCCCAGAACTGGACACAACATTCCAGATGTGGTCTCAGTAGGGCATAGTAGAAGGGGAGGAGAACCTCTCTCACCCTACTAACCACACCACTTCTAATCCACCTCAGGATGCCATTGGCCTTCTTGGCCACGAGGGCACATTGCTGGTCCTCCTGGTCATCCTGCTGGACACCAGGACCCCCAGGTCCTTTTCCCCCATGCTACTCTCTAACAAGTCAATCCCCAACCTATACTGGTACATAGGGTTAAATCAATGCAGCCAACCTGAGCCTGCAGCTCCAGCACTGCTGTTGTGAACCATACCCAGGAGAAGGTGACTCCAGCTAGGGTTCAGAGTGGTTTGGGACACACAAAACTGCCATAAATCAGGTCAGGTCATCTGCTGCACTTCAGAGACCTCTGAGCATCAGCAAAACTGCTGGGAAGAGGGAGAGCAACCCTAAGAAAACACAAGCTGAGGGGAAGAAAGGTAATGGGCTCATACAGCAAATCCAGCCCCTTCCCCTGGGCTTGGGGATGCACCTTCTCCATTCCCTGGCAGCCCCTCCTATGGCCATCTGCTGAATGGGGTCTCCTGCTAACCACTCTGGGTCCCCTCCCTCTGGTCAGGGGACATCCCCCTCCTTGCCGTGGTGCCTGACTCAGGGTGGGGAGAAGATAGCAGAGGCACTGGGCAGCTGTCCTGGGAGACAGCCCTTGCCCAGTTTGTGAACTGCAGGATCCTGGATTTGGGAGATTTAATTTCAAGCTTTTTCATCCTTCCAAATTAAAATGATGTTGGGGAAGAGGCTTGTTGGGTTTTTCCCTTCCCTGACCCCATGTCTTAAGAAAGTGCCAAGGATTGCAGAGAGTAATTGAAATGTAATGAAAACAGTTTAATCCATCTTAAAGGGTGTGGAGGAGGATGCCAGAAACACAGTGGGCACCAGGGCTGGAAGAGTCCTGACTGGCCCACCAGCCCTGCCCTGGCACATGCCCGGCACCAAGGCTGACATCCTGCACTGTGTCTGGCCAACAAGTGAGGGACGCCCGGGGCAAGCAGAACAGGCAGGAGGACCAGGACCTGTTGGCAGCCCTGCAAGAGCCCACAGGAGGAAAAGGGAGCAATAACAAACTAGCTGCCATATCAAAGTGAGTGCCCATCCTTGGCATGAGCACATGTCACGGTTTAGGGTCAGGGCAGCCACTTAGACCTGCAGCAGACACTCTCTGTTAACCCCCCTCCTTCCTCACAGGGGAAGAGAAAGGGAATGAGGGGGAGAGTCTCAGTGAGTTGAAAAGGAACTAGAACAGCTTGAATGAAAATTAAAATAATAATAAAAATGGCATATATACAAATATATACACAACCAGTATGGAACCCAGCCCCCCCCCCGGGGCAATTACGTCACCGTCCCCACTGGTGCTGTGGAGCAGGCACTGGGAGAGTCCCCGACTGGGCCCAGCAGCAGAGGGGAGGGGTGTTTGGGAGCTGGATTCTGGTGCTGGATTCAGGAACACCCAGATCAGAGTCAAAGGCCCTTTCATTTCCTTTCTTTTCCCTGTTTATTTTGAGTCCTAAGGCAGTTTTACTTTATTCTGGAGCCCAGTGAGCACAAAAGCAGTGATGCTGATGTGCTTTATAGAGAAGCAGTCGTGGGGCTGAAGCCTGTCTCAGGAGTGCCTGGAAGATTTCTGCTTCAAATATCGATTGTTCTTTGTAGGAAAAGACATATTTACTATCAATATCCAGATATATCCCAATTAAATCACCACTGTGTTGTCTCCTTATGGACTATCTGACTCCTGTAGCATTATGTGACAGGAGAAGTACAGTGTCCATCAGAGCCAAGATGGCCTTGGGTGATTGAGCCCAAGCAAAGGAACTTGCCGGCCTTCTGGAACTGGGTCACAGCAGGAAAGGAGAATGAGACCACAGCTGGCAGAGAGATTCGAGCTCTCTGATACCTGCAGAGCTTCCCCTCCAAGTTGGACAGGGTTGAGCTTGACCCTTCATGGTCATCTGGAATTAAAGGACCAGATGGACGTCTCAGTCTGGAGCCTGTTGTTCTACACCCCGTCCTTCTCTTCTGTCCAAAGGGTTTCCTTTGAGAACATCTGCTGGAGCTTTTTTTCTCTTTAACCCCTGCACTGTTGACAGCTTGCACAAAGCAGGAGCAGGGCTGCCTGGCACATCCACGAGTCTTTCTTCTGTGCCACTTCTCCAGTCAGCACCCACTGCTGCTCCACCAGTTCACACGGGTGCTGTCCCATGGGCAAGGGACTCCAGAGAGACTGATGCACCTGGCTGCTGAAGAGCACAACGGGAAAAGGATGACGGCCACAGGGACCATGAGCAGCTGGACACCAGTGAGGGTGTCGCATTGGGTGTTCTGGGAAGAAGGGCAGGTTTAATATCAAAGTTCACGCAGCTCAGGCCAGGATAACAGCCGTGTCCTCATCGCATAGGCACTGTCTGTGTGGTTGGAGAGGCCTGAAGGCCAAATCAACTCTCCCACATCACCAAAGCCCAGGCCACATGGTAGGGCACAAGGCTGTGGGTGAAGACATCTGGACAAGCTGCAGGGCCCAGGCCAGCAGCAGGTCAAGAGGATCCACGGCATAGGGCCGTACAGCTTCTCCAGGTGGGTTTCAGGAGAGGGGAGACAGGATCCAGCAAACCTCGTGTGGGGCCACAGGGTCAGTCCCCTGGGGACAAGGGCCGTGACAGATCATGCGAGCGCTGGGAGGTGGCTGGCAGTGCCCAGGAGGGTGCTCGGCCGAGTTCACACGGGGCAGCTGCCAACCCCCAGCAACAGGATTGGCGGGGGGGAGCAGAAGCCTCGGTCTGCATGGGGTGGGGATCCTGGGCTGCACTCCCCTGCTCTGCAAAGCACGGCTTTGGGAGCCCCAGCTCTGCTTTGCCATCCTGCCGGGAGCAGCAGAGTTGGACAGAGACTTTTTAAAGCCCATCAGGCTATGGAATACATTGCAATTTTGCTTTTTTTGTACTTCCAAACAATTCTTTACAGTCCCAGCTGCTTTTCTTTATTAAGACATTTTTCTCTGTGTGAGGAAGGAAAACAAGCCTGTCAATTCCTATTGTCCTTCAGCGACTGTTGACTCCACTTCCTGCACCAGTTTGGTCCTAGCTGCTTTTGCTGACCAGACTGCATGCAGCAGGGCAAGCTCCTCAGGAAGACCAGTGACTGAACAGGGAGAACCCAGGAGGACAGACTACCAGCTCCACATCTCACAGGGACACACCATTACCCTAGGAATAAGGAAATTACAGTTTTCTTTCTCACAAACTCACTGGAGGCTCTGAGGGTCCAGGCACCATTTCCCCTTCCATGTGCATGTTGGGGAACGTTGGACCATCCTAGTGTTGGACAATGGCTCTTCTGCACAGTGCCCTGTTGTCCTATCTCCCAGCACAGCTCCTTCATCTTGCCAAGGAGTGGCTGTTCAGCTCCATGTACATTTCTGGGGCCCTGGATTTTGAAGAAGTGGTCTAGAAATTCATTCTCCGGATTTTTATACCCACAGGATGCTCCAATGTTTTCCTTTAGGCAACACTCAAACCGAAAGGGAAGTAAGAAACTAAACTACAAGGTAAAAGGAAATCTGAATTAATTTATACACTACATGATTTTAAATAGGTTTTAATTATGGAAAACCAACCCATTGACAACTCATCTGTACTTTAATTGATTTTCTTTAAGCAGCCCACGAAAGTTTGTCTTTTTTCCCTGTATAAGCCGGTGCAGATGAGGATCCTGCCGAGCCAGGCAGGATGGGGTAAGTGCACCAGAGAACCCTTCCGTGAGGAGCTCCCCTGCCCAAAGCGGACCCTCTGTGTCCAACTGCACCCCTCCAGCACCCCGCAGGGATGCCTATACCTGCTGAATGGACCACAGAGGGCCAACCTCAGGCACTTGCTGGCCAGATGGCCAGGCTTGGAAGGTGACACAGCTCCCCCAGGAGCAATGCAGCAAGGCAGGAAAGATCAAAGTGAACAGCAAACAGCTTCTCAGGTCAGGCTCTGAGTGTTCAGAAGCACCTCTGCTCTCATCGTAGCTACTGAAACAATTTCCTCCAGGGTAAAACATGCCATAAACCGGGGCGCCTGTTGGAGAGAAGACATTTGACATCATATCGCATTAGTGCAGCCGCATGCAACACACAGCGCAGGGCTGCCAGCCCTCTTCTGAGATCCAGTAACTACAGAAACACAAAATATAATGCAGAAGGTGGGATGCTCAGCTCCAGGTTTTCCTTGGCTCAGGCAAAACCCATGTGCAGTGTTTGTCAGCAGGTTTTTCTCCAGCCCCCTGAATAAACGGGACAAGAGCAGTGATTTGCTGGCAGTGCCCTGATAGCCTTTGTTATGCTGGCTGGGGAAGGGACTCTATGAAATAAACATGGGCAGAGACCAGAAAAATAGCAGCAGTATTATTTAAGCAGCCTGTGGTTGAGCACTGAGACACACAAGCACTTAAACCACAGCTAGAAAGAATAAATCCTTCCCCTCCTGTATCCTGTTATCTCCAGCTCCTGGTCCCATGCTCCTTCTCCTCCCCCCCTGCTATGTCATCTCTCCCATCCTGCTTCTCTCCTTTGTCCCTTATCCTTGATGGCATTTGCTTTTAGAGCTGGGACAGCCCTTGTAAGGATGGCCCAGTGAGGAGTGGGTGGCTAAATCGGTTCTTGACAGGCCCTGAGCATCTGTCCTTTTCCTCCAGGTGCAGGGAAGTCTGCGGGGGAGCAGAGTTGGTGCTCCTGCAAGGGCTCTGCTGCACCAGCCCTGAGCGATGATCTAGGAAACACTGGGACCATGAAGGGCTTAGGAGACAACAGAAGCCGCCACCTCTCCGATAACCTGGACTCCCCTCAAGACTCTCTTTATGCCCCTCAGGACAGGAACCCTTATCTCCTCAGCCCCACCGACTCTTTCACCATGGACCCCCGATTCCCAGCCCAGAATACACTCCATGGCGACTGTCTCCTTCCACTCAACAACCAGATCTCCAACAGCAGCACTTTCCCCCGCATCCATTACAACTCCCACTTCGAGGTCCCAGATGACAACCCTTTTCCGAGCCATGCCCAAGCCACTAAAATCAACCGCCTGCCTGCAAACCTCCTTGACCAGTTTGAGAAGCAGCTGCCCATCCACAGAGATGGCTTCAGCACCCTCCAGTTTCAAAGGAGCGATGCGAAACACCGGAGCGAAAGCCCTGGGCGCATCCGGCACCTCGTCCACTCTGTCCAGAAGCTATTTGCCAAGTCCCAGTCTCTGGAGGGCCCTGCCAAAGGCAACGTGAATGGCAAGAAGGGGACAGATGACCCCAAGCAAAACCGGAGGAGCAAGAGCAAAGACCGAGCGAAGACCTCCGAGCCCAAGCGCAGGACCAGATCCAACATATCAGGCTGGTGGAGCTCAGATGACAACTTAGACAGTGATACCTGCAGCTACCGCAACCCGATGGGCCTCATGACGCTGGGCCGTCAGCCAGACCACAGCCAGCCGAAGTATTTCATGCACGCTTACAATACCATCAGCGAGCACATGCTGAAATCCTCCAAGAGCAATAACGACCTCAAGGTCACCCCTTGCACCAATATCCCCATCAACAATGACTCCAACTACATTAAGAGGGGCTCCTGGTCCACGCTGACACTCAGCCATGCCCGGGAAGTGTGCCAGAAGGCCTCCGCCACGATCGACAAAGCCTTGTTGAAATCCAAGTCCTGCCATCAAGACTTGGCTTACCATTACCTGCAGGTGGGTGCAGCAGGGCTGGGGGGTTACGGCTGCTCCGTGCAAGGAGAGTGCAGGAAGACAAGGGACGTCCTCTCAGTGGGTGCCCCGTTGCCCAGCAGACCTTATCAAACAGGTCCAGATGGTTCAACTGCCACTTCAAGTCAGGAGAGGGCTGGGGGGGTTGAATTTACCAAGGCCCCAGGGAGAGACCACCACACCTCCAGCACAGTGCAAATGAGGTCCAGCCCCTCCAGGTGCAGCACTGTGCCAGGACCCCCCAGCCCCTGTGCCAGGGGTGCCCCTGTGATGGGGAGGAGGTGATGTGCCCACACCACAGCCTCAGCATCCTCTGCCATGATCCCCATTTGCTGCGGGACACCGGCACACTCACGCTGCCCAGCCAGGCCCTGCAGATGCTGTGGTGGGGTGGACTCTTGGGCAGCCGCGCATGTAGCTGCCCACAGGCAGCTGTACCCACTCGATGCCCAGGCAGCTGGGCATGCCAGGGGGCCGCAGCTCATATCCTACCTGGGCACAGCTTCCCATCCTCCAGCCGGGCACCACCACCACCCCACGGTCTGAAGGTCACCAATAATAACTAATGCTTAACCCCTTATATTCACGCATCACAAGGATGTGCCGACGTGCCCAGTCAGCCCCGCTCTACAGAGCTTCCCTGGAGCACTGGTAGGACCTGCAGCTCTGCTGGGCATGGCTGCCTTTGCTGCTTACCCACCCGCCAGGCAGGACTGCGGGGCCAGGAGGGCAGCACCAGCCACCCTGCTTGCATGGCAGAAGCCTGCATGGCTAATGCTGGTTTGAACCCCCTGTCACCATCAGCACCAGGTCACCGTGGTGGTTTCAAAAAGCATCACTCAAGAACGTGCTGTGCCCTAGAGAGAGGAACAAAGACAAGCCAGGCCTAGACAGGGGGAGGAGGGGACTAGTCTGCGTGTGTAAACCTCCAACATCCTTTTTAATGCAAAGGTGTCGTGGGCCCCCCCGGCTGTGGCCAGCTGGCTTAGACGCTTTAAAGAGCGACAAATTATTGAAGCCCACTCTGCTTCCAATACCTTGCTGGCCACGGCTGCAAATCAAATTTCAGAGGGACTTACTGCATTAGGAATGTCATTCAGAAAAAAACGTTCTCAGCCTGGTTTCTTTTTCTTTGCCCCCCTCCTTTCAGTTAAGGTTAAAGAGCTACAGACAGAATCGCTGGCACCGTTCCCCCTCCGGCTGCGGTGGCAGAGCCCAGCACAGGCAGCCCCGGGCACCAAACGTGACCCCCAACAGCCCCTCACCCCCCGGGGTTTGGCC